>VZRI01005383.1:155000-178060 GCA_013397515.1 Upupa epops
TGCATTTAGTTAGCATCCATTGATGCAATGGTGGACTTTCAATTTATATTTAGATTGCTGGTAATCAGGACCACTAGCTACTTCTTTGCAGATTCACTGCCTAGACAGTCAGTCTCCACCACACGTTGCAGCATAGGACCATTCTGTGCTAGCTGTAGGACTTTCCCTTAATTTCTGTTCAGTTCCCTGAGGCTCCTGTTATCAGCTGCTTGTTTAGGCACCTCTGAATGGCAGCCCTGCCCTGCAGTGCATCAACCACAAACCAAATTAACTGTCATCCACAATCCTACTAGGCACAGATTCAGTCCCATTGTCCAAGTTGTTGATTAAGATGTTAACCACAGTATCCCAAGTATCAATTCCAGGCTTTGAACTGTTGACTAACACTTTTTTTCAGCTCCATATATCCTACTCCTTATGGTATAATACATAGCTGTTGAATCACAAAAGGAAAAGATAGGAAGGAAGCGAACAGTTTATCAGCTACATGTACGTGAAAAAGAAGTATTTTTAAAAGTTAATATATCTTTAAGAATCATATAGTGATTTCAGTCAATCCCTGATTCACTAATAGTAATTTCCTGACATCTTTCTATCTTCAGCCTTTTTCAGCTGATCTTCTTCTAAGGATAATCCATGCATCCATAAATGCATTAAGTCCAAAACCATGTGTTTCGTTTAGCAGCAGCTAAGCATGCTTTTGGAAAAATGCCATCAGTCATAGTTATGCAGCCAGGTCATCTTTCTTGGTGTACACAACAGACAGAGCTATTTCCACCATTACATTCTCCTTTAAAAGTCAGCTACTACAAATTGTGCACTGAGCTCTACCAGACCATTTTCAGATTCCAAAGGAAACATTAGAACCACTGTAAGTTTCACCGCCTTAAAACAGATGCAGGACTTTTTGTAGTCTCACAACTGTTTCCACAGTAACCTACCTGTTAATTTATCACGCCTTGGTGATCAGAAAAAATGAAGGGAAATATCTAGACAGGCTGAGTCATTGGGTGGAGGCCAAAAGCACGAGGTTTAACAGGGCCAAGTGCAGGGTCCTGCATTTTAGCCACGTTAACCCCCAGGAGAGCTACAGACTGGTGGATGAGTGCCTGGAGTGGCCTAGCAGAGAGGGACCTGGGAGTACTGGTCGACAACCTGCTAAATATGAGTCAGTAGTGTGCCCAGGCGGCATGAAAGGCCAATGGCATCATGGCTTGCATCAGCAACAGAGTGGCCAGCAGGACTAGGGATGTTATTCTGCCCTTGTACTCAGCACTGGTGAGGCCTCACCTCAAGTACTGGGGGCAGTTCTGGGCCCCTTGCTTCAAGAAAGAGATTTTGGTGCTGGAGTGGGTCCAGAGGGAGCAACAAGGCTTGTGGAGAGACTAGAAAAGTCTTACGAGGAGAGGCTGAAGGATTTGAGGATGTTTAGCCTGGAGAAGAGGAGACTCGAGGGGGACATTATCACACTCTAAAACTACCTGAAGGGAAGGTGCAGACAGGTGGAGGTTAGGCTCTTCTCCCAGGCAACTAGTGATGGGACAAGAAGGCAGGACCTGAAGCCGCACCAGGGAAGGGTTAGATTGATGTTAGGAAGCCCTTCCTCATGGAAAAGGTGACCAGACATTGGAATGGACTGCCCAGGGCAGTGGTGGAGTCCCCATCCCTGGCGATGTTTAATAAAAGACTGAATGTGGCAATTAGTTTCATAGTCTAGCTGATGTGGTGATGTTAGGTCATAGGTTGGACTTGATGATATTAGAGGTAGATCTTTCCAGCCTGTTCTGGTTTGAAAATTACCAAATTTTCAAATATTAGTTGTGGTGCCTTTATGCCGAAAAAGCATTTTTTTTGAAGCTGGAGGTAACTCTCCTAGCAGACATCCTGTGTCAGTGTGTGGACTCTACAGGTGATTGGTGGACAAGAGTCCATAAAGGGAAGGTACTTCCTCCTTCTTTTTCCTTCCTTTTCTTGTCATCGCCATCTTCATCGTCTCCTGCTTCAGCTGCAACACGTCCTCAGAGATAGGGAGCTCCTCTAGGAGAGAGAAAGCTCCCCCATCCCTCAAGGGTGGAGGGGGGTGGGGGGTGAGCAATGGCTCTCAACCCCCTGCCACCAAAGGGTGGAATGCAAAAGAAACTTAAACTTAACAACACCTCTGCTGTGGGGGTAGTGTGGGAGCTCGAACGCTGAAGAGACAAGCCGTTCATACCTGCAAACCCCCTTCTGTGGGAGTGAACCTGCAGCACTCTCCTCTTTCACTGAGGGCTCAGATACAGAAGAGCTGCACCAGCTTGTTCCTGTTCTTGGCAGTGGACCAGAGAAAGAGCAACTCCTCCAGATCCACGCTACAGTGAATGTCTTTGAAGATGCCAGACAGAGGTGAGCTCTTAACTTTCTACCTCCCTTGGTGCCTGACCACAGGTGAGAAGAAAGAAAGGCTCTGCATAAAACCTGTGGAAAGCCTGAAAAGCCTATACATCATAATAAGGCATGGCTGCACCACACTGGTTGTCTCTCCTGCGCTGGCAAAGATCCTGTATACTCTGCCACTGAGAGAGACTGAGAGAAGCCTCTACTAAGAGAGAGAAAGAGAGATCACAAGTACTGATCTCATATGCCTTTGGCAAACAGAGTCTGGAATCCTGTTGTATCATCTACATTTGACACTGCTATAGCCTCGAAGAAGAGCCCCGAGCTGACGGGAGCTGGAAGTATGCAGGAGACGTCACAGAGTGCTGACGTCTGCATGAGGATTGGGAGAAGGAACATACCCGCAAGCACCAAATGTGTATTTTGTGCTGTTGGTTATGAATGTTTGTGTACACTTTTATCCCAGAGCTCTCATTTAAGGCCAAAACTTGATGTGTTAGCTGTCTCCTATTTCTCTCAGAGTGTGTGTAAAGACACTGTGATACAGTTTCTGTTTTAGCTTATTTATTATTTTACTTATTTGGGGTTTTTTCCTTTTCTTTTTTTGCCTGTTGAACTCTTGGTGAGAGCTGGTTGTTATGCTAGAATTACAGGCACCAACCCAAACTGATTTGGGACATGGGATATGGTCATACCTGGTACTATGAGACCCTTTGCTAAACCATTACACAGCCTCAATAATTCTGTGAAAAAAATAATTTCTTGTGAGTGAACAGCCAAAAAAGAACCAAACTTTGATCAAATTATAGGTATGTGGACACTGTAATCAGAGAGAAAGAACACTCTTGGTTTTGTGATTTGTGATACTGGGTTCAGACAATGCAGAGGAGAAAACTGAGAAAAAGATGCCTGAAGGATAGCCAGTACTGGCATTTGGCAGCTATCAGAGGGAAACAACAAGGAAAAGCTAAATCGTTCAGTGGGCATCATCAAGTCATAGAATGAAAGAATCATTTAGTAAAATACTTTTAGGATCAAGGAGTCTAACTATTAATCTACTTTACTAAGCCCATCCTACACTATATCCTTTAAGTTCCATACCTCACAATTTTTCAAAGCTTCCAGAGATGGTGGTTGAATCCCTCCCTGAGCAGCCTATTCTAGCAATGAAGAAGCTTTTTTCTAATGTCTAACTTAAATTTCCCCTGGCATAATAGACACATATATATGTTGATATGTGCATCATATACCTTGAGTCACTATTAAAAATTATTGTAGAATAGAAGTAGATAAATTCTACTGAGGCAGTTTATTTGTTCATTTCCAGACAGAAAAACATTAAGAAACTTGCCAAAGCAAACAAACTGCAAGTGCAAATGGACTTTTCAAGTA
This sequence comes from Upupa epops, assembly GCA_013397515.1. Taxonomy (NCBI): domain Eukaryota; kingdom Metazoa; phylum Chordata; class Aves; order Bucerotiformes; family Upupidae; genus Upupa; species Upupa epops. The sequence goes on from VZRI01005383.1 coordinate 158,766, forward strand.
CATTAACATACTAGAAGATCATTTGGTACAAACACTATCACCTATCCACACATTTTTAGATAAGTATATGTCATTATTAGGTTTTAAGCTGCACTGGGGTTTTTTTTAAATTAGTTTTTAGATGAACTATACTCATACTTCATAAATGTTCAAAAAATGTTCTCACAAAATAAATAATTGTAAGTTCTTGGTATAAATTACTCACACCAAACACTGCTTTTCAGTGCTTGTTCATAATCTTAAGGGTTTTTTCCAACCCAAGGGATTCTATGATTCATGCTGAACTCTCTGATGTCATACTGTTCTGTTAGCTTTTCTGAAGGCAGTAATTAAAACTGTTTCTAGACAAGCTACCAATTACTGCTTAGTCTTAACAAAGCCACTAATACACTGGTAAAACAGAATGAAAACATAAGCATAAAACAATAATCCGATAAAACAATAATAAAAACACGAAGAGCCTTTAGTAAATATACTGAGCTACAGCACAGCTTGGACTGGTGCTCACTGTGGAACAAAGATCTCGAAGAAGAAACACTATGTATCATCAAATACTACTAGACTGAACACCTTAGTCAGTCTGTGGCACTACTATTATGAGAGAATCAGAACACTTGTTATACATTACTGAGATCAGCAATATAACCTTGACACAAACTCTTGCATAGCTTACATTACCTTTCAGTTGCTGACATAGACATTTAAGACTGGCAGGGGTTTCTGCTCCAATAAAGCAGGTAAACCAAGAAAAAATACATTTACTGTAATGCATATTTCAGGTTTTTCTTAATTGTAAGAACTTCAGTCCTACTGCATCTTACAACAGCTTATGTTGTCACCTTAAAAGCAGAAACATTGTTTTTAATGAATGTTAAACCCTAAACAAGAAGAATGTTTGATTTTGCTACAAATACCTTGAAAATCCTCATTTCATTCTGCCACTACTCTCCAGTGTCTATCAGACTGAGATCGGACATGCTTATGGTAAATTTAAAGTTTTTACTTTTTGTCCTCATAGTACTGTTGTCAGGACCACGCAAGGTCCCTACAGAATGAAAGTGTTGCTCTGTTGAGTGACTTGTTGAGCCTGAAGTGTGAATTCCATAGTTTGCACGAACAACCTACACCTTTCTGTTGCCAGCTCTGATCTTACATGACTGTTTGTATCAATCCCAACTTGCAATTATCCTGAATATTTGAGTTCTTAATCTATTCCAAAATGAGCAAAACCACTGTCCTAAAATGCACAAAACTCCATACTGAGACCACTGAACAGACAACAATTTCATTGTTCATTTGTTGTCAAGCAAATGACAAACAGAAACTACAGATACACAATATTACGGTAAAAACCATTCCTTGTTTTAAGATCATAAAGCTTCTGTTCCTCAAACATACTGAGCTGATCAACAATCATTATAAAATTATTATAATTTCAAAACATTTTTGTTGACCATAAAGATTAAAACCCCACCTTTGTTCCTTTCTCCTTTATTTAAAAAATTATACTCCATTCCTAAAACATAGTGGAGGACTGTACTTACACTGATGACCTTGAGAGCTTAATACCTTAATACCCATACATAGTCCAAGACAGTCCTGAAAACCCACCTACACAAGATTTTCATTTTGGAATGTTCCCATTTTGGAAGATATAAATCTCCTATCATCCATTAGTACTTTTCAAATGTAAATAGACTGTTTTCAAATGTAAATAGACTGTTTATGTGTTCCTTTAGAAGAATTCATAAGGGAAAGTTCTACAGGTTGCATCTTTTATATGCTATTTTAGAAAGAAAAGATATTTAGATACAAAATATATTTGCTGAAATAAAAACCAAAATAACATTATCTTGATGATTACTGTATCAAGCTCTGCAGAACAGAAATATGCTACTATAAAGTCCAAGGTTCCTAGCAAGATAATGTTAAATATTGATATTCCAGTGAAACATATTAGTGTTCCATCAAAGGAAGATTATGTAACTGGTATGTATATTACCAATTGCACATACAGGTGTTTGTGGACTAGAGACAGAACAGATCCTGTAGCGGACGTGCAGCTATTCATTACATTTTCTTTACTACTGTGCTCACAGGATTTTAAAAACAAAAAACACTTATTTTCTACCTTAAGGGAAAATAGTGCTGCCTCACTAAAACTTACCCTTGTGGGGAAAAAAATCCATTTGAACACTAAACAGTCAGAAGTTGCCCTTGATGTTTAAATTGTTGACTAATGTTACTAGTTACACTATACGTGAAGATAAATGAGCCCTTCCTTGCAATGCTGGCAGTCCCATATCATGTGGAGATCCATGAGATTCACAGTGCCTGCTTGTTGCAAGCTTATAGTAAAAAAATGCACTTTTAAACAGTTAGGCAGTACCAAAATATTTAAGAGGGATTTCATACAACCAGGAATTTAGGATTGACTTACCTATAAAAAAAGTTTGAACTTGCTTGCTTTAAAGAAACAAACAAAATTTAAAAATCTTTGGATGTTCCTAAACTACTAGTGAAACTATCGAAGTGCAATAATATAGAACAAAATCAAGTTGCTCTTGAGATTTGCTGCAAAGAATAATTTAACCTGTCTTATAATCACAAAATAAATGATCTATAAGTCTTATGTTTTGTTCGTAAGTTTTAAAATGTAAATTAAAAAAGCTAATTTTTACACATTTTGTTTCACACATGCAGATGGAAAATAAGAAAACTACATAACTGCACTCATTTCAGTAAATTGACATATATTTCACATGAAGAAAGAAAGATTCCCTACCTTGATGGACTGACTGTAAGGTCCTATGCTAGCTGGTGCCCAGTGGGAAATGCTCTGCACATGCATGACCAGTTTTTCATCACGTAACACAACATCTGTTGCAGTATCATACTTGTGTGCAAGGCAGTCAATGCAAAACAGTACTCCATCAGGTAACCGGGTCTCCACGCACACTCTGAAAACACAAGACAATCACTTCTTTCAAACAGAAGTTTATCTTGCACCAACTTCAGCACTTATTGTCCAGGGGCTTTCATTTGATACTATGTTATGAAATTTTGTCAGGAATGTAAAATCAAAGGTGTGGTATTGTAATAACCTGTTAGCATTTACACTGTTATCCTCTCACCAAATAATCATCAGACATCCAGCAAGTTGATTTCTGTTACCAAAGCAATACTTACACCATGGCAAATAGCTAATTTCCACTTGATTATTCCTGTGCACTAATATATTAGGAATCTGTGAATTCTTTTATTAAAACAAACCAACAAAACACTTGTCCATACTCATTTGCACTTGATTATTCTTGTGATGTGTACCCCCAAGAGGGCTAATGGCATCCTGGCCTGTATCAGGAATGGTGTGGCCAGCAGGGAGAGGGAGGTTATCCTCCCCCTGTATTCGGCACTGGTTAGACCGCACCTGGAGTATTGTGTTCAGTTCTGGGCCCCTCAGTTTAGGAAGGAGGTCGAGGTGCTGGAACGAGTCCAGAGAAGAGCAACTAGAATGGTAAAGGGGCTGGAAGGTAAGCTCTTCGAGGAGAGGCTGATGGAGCTGGGTCTGTTTAGCCTGAAAAAGAGGAGGCTCAGGGGTGACCTTATCGCTGGCAGGGGTTGGTCTTTTCTCCCTGGACACTGGAGACAGGACAAGGGGTCACAGTCTTAAGCTCCATCAGGGAAGGTTTAGACTTGATAACTAGGTGGAGGTTTTTCACTGAAAGAGTGATCCAATTTTGGAACGGGCTGCCCACAGAGGTTGTTGAATTGCTGTCTCTGGAGGTGTTCAAGGTTAGTCTGGATGAAGTCCTGAGTGGCATGATCTAGATGTCAGATGTTAGGTTACTTGGTTGGTTTTAGGTTGGACTGGATGATCTTTCAGGTCTTTTCCAGCCTCATCATTACTGTGACACTGTGATACCATATTAGGAATCTGTGAATTCTTTTATTAAAAAAACCCAACAAAACACTTGTCCATGCAGCTCTGGAAACTCCAGGTAGGTTATGCTAAGCAGCCTTCTGACTGAGGGCATCACTACCATATTCTTATCTCTCCGTGTATTTCCCTGATTTCATTCCAATGGTTGGACTAGAGTACACCTTTCTAAAAAGAAGCAGCTTATTGTTCCTCTACACCCTCCTCACATGCTAGCATGCAATACTAGGCATATTTTTCTGTTGCACCTCAAGCTCCATGACAGACATACATTTAAGAAAGGATGGAAAACCTACTTAAGTGTTCACTGTAAAGTTCATTTTTGTTCGCTGAAAGGAATTACCAATATGGACAGACAGACAGGTTTGTTCCATGTGGCCAGTGAAAAAAGCATGTGTGTGTGTGAAATCAACATTTCAAAGGCTGAGAAGTAATTATATTTGCAGCCCATGCATAAAAAAGTCATTTAGCTCCCAGCATGAATCCAACAAAAAATTACTTGTTCTCTTTACATATCATATAACATAACCTTACAAAACTCTTCTCATCTTGCTTGTTTCTTCCAAGAAAACTATTTTCCTCCCACATGCAAATACAGTATTTTTTCCTCATTACCATCATCATAAGCATGGATGAATGGATTTTCTGCTTGGATTGGTAAATTTTCAAGACAATTTTGCAAATTTAGTGCAGATCCACACCCTTGAGTCAGTGCTTCCAGCGTATTGCTTGTGAGAACTACTACTACCAGGTCTCTGTGCATAATGCAATGATGCAGCCATGCAAACTGCTGTATAATTTTTCTTCTGGACAAAATGGAACATAAATCTGTTTGTTCCATAAAATAATAATAAAAAACCATCTTCTGGCAACTTCCCTATCTTTCTACCTGTTACTTTAGTGATTGAAGACTATGTGGCTGGCTATGCAAATGTGGAAGCTTAAAACATCCAGCAGCATGAGAAATGAAGGAAGGTAAATCGGGAGAAGTTAAGTGTCATAAAGAGAACTTAAGATGCATAGCAGTGAGAAGATTCATTTTGTGTAGTTTATAGCTGGGACTAGATCCCGCCCCTGAAGACATACACATCCAACACTCCATCCATTTGTGATTTAGTGATCCCGGACTAAAATCAGCATCTCAAAGCAGCCTCTTCCTGTTCTTATGTAGCCAATTCTGACAACCAGACAGTATAGAAGAATGTGGATCTATGATGATACAAATTATCTTAACAATGTCTTTTAACTATTTATCATGCTATACTTAAAATTCACATGCATATACTATACTTAATATTCTGTAAGAAGAGTACAAAATACAGTATTTTGCATTTAAAAATTGCTCATCAGTTGGTTTAAAAATTATAACAAGGCACGAGGTCTGACCTCACCATTAACCCTGCTTTGAGCAGAGAATTTGACTAGATGACCTCCAGGGGTCCCTTCCAACCTGTATTAACCCATGATACAAGGTGAATTTTTTAAGCTGTAGCAGTTCTGCATACTGAGCATATTGCCTCCAGTGCTTAAAAACATTAACTACTGTAATAAGAACTAACGTAATAAAGAATTTAGAAAGCGAAAATCAGTTTTAACAACTGTAAAAAACCGCAAGAAAAATTTCATGGGCTAGGTATTTTGATATTCATTTTCCAGTGGATTAAAACAAACTACCTCAGCATCTTCCCCCTGCCCTGCCGCTAACAACACAGGAATTACATGCTTCAAACGTAGACCATCAACCCGTTTAATTACACCAGAGGTGCACTTCGATGCAACACTGAATATTCTGTACAACAAATATAAGAAAGCTATGATGTGGGGATCTACCTTGTATTCAAAGTATGAAATAATTTCATACTTTTTAGTAACTTTTTATTATTATTATGTGCATCTTGCCAACCTGCTCTGCTAATGATTTTGCTTTTACACTTATCCAAATGAACAGAACAAGGTGAACACGGTTTGTCACAAGGACCGAGAGGATTCCAAACCTCATGATTTTCAGGAAGACTTAATCATTGATAGTAAGGCCTCAGCCAGGCTTTTGACACTCTCATCACATTCACATAGAGAGGTTGTTGATAATGGGCTGGATAGTGAGGTGGATTGAAAAATGGCTGTATGGCCAGACACCCCAGGATGAAGGGTAGTAGCACAAAGTCTCGTGATGACCAGTAACTAGCCTTGTACTGTAGAAAACTACCTTGTTCCAGTCCTGTTCTACATTTTTATTAATAATCTGGGATGATGGTGCAGAGTGGAAAGTTTGCAGATGATACAAAACTGAGAGAAATGTCTGAAACACCAGAGGTTTGTGCTGCCATCCAGGTGAATCTCACATGAAGGTCAAGAAGGAGAAGCTGAAAGTCCTGCACCTGGTTAGAAACAAATCCATTGTCTAGTATATTCTGGGGACCAACTTTTTCAGAAGCAGCTTTGCAGAGAAGGACCTGGAACTTCCTGATGGACACAAGTTTATCATGAGCCAGCAATGTGCACTTGTAGCAGAGGGCTAAAGATATCCTGGGCTGTGTTCAGAGGGGTGTTGCCAGCTGGTCAAACCAACCAAAAAAAAGCAAATGAAACCTCACCAATACAAAACATTTGTCAGCTCAATCGAGTCTCAGAGAACTTGAGACAAAAAAAGTGCATTATTCTTCTGTAAGTTCATATTTGGGGGGGGGGAGGCATTTATAAACCTTATGGCAGGTATTTCCAACCCCAGCATTTTTGAGTTGAGCAGCCCTGATGTGATTACTCCAAAAGGCAGCAAAAGTCCACTTCTAAGTCTGTCAGGCGCAAACATTTGGGCAAAAGCTTCATAAATATGGTAACAATAATTCAGTATATTACAGTGTATCATAAATATACTATAGCAGTAGTCTAATCCTACCTTGCTGGTGGACACAAATCAAATTCTGTCACATAAACAGAATTTATAATATTGAAATCTTTCATGCTCTTCACATACAGATGAACCAAAATAATATCCTTCAGTTTCAGTCCCTCTGAAGTCATATTAGCTGTAGGATAAAAATAATACAGCTGTTAAAGAATACTTGAAATGTGTAGAAAAACAGCAGAGGCATCCTGGTTTCATTCAGCAAAACCAAACTTGTAATATCCTAACAGTTGTCTAAACATGACTGAAGGCTTTGCAACATACTACCTTTCCCCATTTAATACGATGGGTTTTTTTTGTAAAATCATTTGTCATGCTAATTTTCTAACAGAAACAGAATATAAATAAATTTTATTCACTTCAAGCAGTGTTGAATCCTCGCACCAAGAAACACACAACACATTAATGTGTACAGATACACTACAGTCCAAATTCCTTCTATCCGCAAGTATTATTTTGTCATAAATCTCTATTTTCAGTCCATGACAGCTAGTAATCTGTAAAGGATTTTGAATCACAAAAGTACAGAACAAGAAGGGGAAATGAGAGGTCCTTCAGTGTATCACCCTCTTAAAAGAAAAGATCAGTTATTTCTATACTGTTCCAAAGGGATGCATATCTAAGCTGTTTTTAAAACTCATCACTGCAATAATAACCTTGCATAAACAAAGACTTACAAATGATAAGGCAGAGAATAGGAAACATTAGTGGCCACAGGAGAAATGAAGGAAAGATTAGAGCATAGGAAATTTCTAGTAGACAGTTAAAGAGAAGATACTGGGAAGTCAAGATCATCTAAATGTGTCTGCATAGAAGATTCCAGTCATAGCACTTAAGAGGAATGTATTACTGTTCCCCAGTCAATACCATAACAAGACACATCAGTCAGCTCTGCAGTGGGGACCTTTCTAACTTGGGAGCAATAGAAACTAACAAAATCTTCTCTGAATATAGAATATGTATCTCTATGAATATAGTACCATGTGGCCTAACTTCATGAGCCACGTAAAGCTCTTCTCAGTCTCACTTTGGGCATCTTGCCCTTTAATGTTACAATGTGCACCGGCATATACATATATATTTGTTTTCCAGTGAAGTATGTGAGTATAAAGACAATCTCTGTTGGCTGTTGCCTGAGAGAGAAACAAATACATTTTGCATAAAACTTTCCTGTGCTTTGAAAGACAGAATTTGGCACACTTCCAAAAAGGTTAGCTCGGTCACACCAACACTCAATGTTGCTCTGAATGTCTCAGCTTTACATAGTCATACTGACATTAGTGTTGGCCATCTGAAGAGAAGAATTCATATTGACAGAAAAGGAAGTGAGCACTAAGTGCTATAAGAGATAATGCAGCCATTGATATAACTCTGCCACAGTCAAGATACATCTCCAGAAACCAGCATATGACAATAGTTCTGTTCAGAAATCTCAACGCGTATGAATGCTGCCTGACAGCATTGACTAGGTCAATACCAGCTGCCATGTCATCAGCCAAGAGGGAAACAAGGACATTTTACAAATGTCTCATCCTTACTTAGGTGAAACTGCCTAAAGAGAACTGTCCCCAAACAAAATATTTTAATATTTTCAAAATGGGTTATCCAATATCCTTTGGCAGAAAGTCACAAGTGACAGCACCCAAACTCTCGACAGGAAGAAGCATTTTAGAATAAATTTTCATATAATAAAAGATCTATGTAGTTCCCTCCGAGCCTATGGAACTGTGTCATGGTACAGCTACACCAGAGCTGCTTTACATGTAAAGCATTGTGTCATCTTCCAATCATATCTAAAGAATTGTTTAATAAAAGCACTTAAGAAAATACATATAAATAGTAATGTATTATATTCCCCATCGTTCTTGGCTTCATAGGAGAATTCTACCCACTTTACAAAACAACCATATTTATAGTATCTAGTAATAAATTTTAGTCTCTAAATCCTTTTGCCAGCACTCATCCTCATTAGAGGCTATTCAATCAGTTAATTCAGCGAAGAGGGTAAAAGGACTGTGCCGATTCTACTCTCACAGCACTGAAGACTGAACTGCTGTATAGGTTCTAAGAAGGAATTAAAGAAAAGTCTCGTGCGTTTTTGCAGAGGAGTTATCTTCTCAGAAACAAGTTGTTTCTTTTGCCATGACAGGACCATAATTAATTCAGTCTTCAACACTTCCAGAAAGAGAAAAATCAAAGACAATGTAAAAATGGACACTTCCTACCAAAGATTAGAAAATTAACATTTTTTTTTTACTCAAATACAGCTAATGCAAGTAATTTGCTGCAAGCAAAGGGCCAGTGTACTAGTCAAAAACACCATCTTTTTTGACAGATGTTAAGGCAAAAATATATGATGTTTGTTCTGGGAGGTTTCCATTCAAATATACTGAGAAGAAAAGAAAACATTACAGAACCTTTAATATACAGATTACACCCAGAAGACATACTCTAAATACTATTGTCTTTACTAGAAGTTTGATGATAGCTACTTTGCTGATTTCCAAGCAATCAAACAGAAGGTTAATGACCTTCTACAAATTGTGAGATTTTTGCTTCTGGAAAAAAATCTGTATTTTCTTTATCATCCTGTATTCAATCATGAATACACAGCAGCACATGCAAGCAACATTTTATAGGGCAACACCTCATGCAAATTCATTAACAAGACTATAAGCTATTTACATACCACCTAGATAGTAAAAATTATTTTTGCTTTTATGCATGAAAAGCAGGGTTTACTTAAAAAACCAACCAACAAAAACCCAAAAACTGTGAACATTCCAATTTATATGTCAGTACCTTCTAAGAGGGGAATAGTAAGGGAACTGGATTTCATGATTCTCAAGGTAGTAATTTCTCCTTCACATTAAGAATATAAATGAGATTTACTGCTACTGACATAATCTTAGATGCCAAAATGTGCAACAGCTTTCTAGAAAACTTAATTTGAAATTATAGGAGCTACAGAAGTGCTTCAGTAAGTAGCATCCACAGTATACATGCACACTCACACACACAGAGTAAATATTGCAAGAAAGCTATAAAGCAAGTTATAAAGAAAGTAAGTACTGTGCAAGTAGTGCTGTTACAATGATATGAACACCACTCTGGCTTTCTAGGGTCTTCAAAAGCAAGACAAGTTATTATGTTTTCGATATTAAAGCTGGCAGTCTTGATAACAATGATTTCTATCAAATGCAAAATGAGATGGCAAAGTAACAACTAGAACATTTGAAGTTCCAAAATTATAGACAACACAGATTCTTACTTCATGCTGTACTAAAAATGTAGTTAACAGTAGATAATACATTATCTGAATTAAAGCACCTTGGAGAACAGTGAATGCTTCCCTTGCTGCCTCTTGAGCATTGTTGCCTTTTGATGGAAGGACCTGGGCAGTGATACCTGAAAACCATTGGTAACCGCTCGGGGATTTTCCTGAGCTTCCAAATGCCTTTGCTATAGGAAATAAACAGCACTACGATTACAATAATGAAAGATTTCATATTAACCTAGAATATATTTTCAATTGTTTAAGTAAGAAGAACTACAGGAAAAAAAATTGAAAATGCTAACTGTAAAAACATTTTCATAAAATATTTACAAACAGATATAAAACTTGAAAGAAAGTGGCTGGAAACAAAACTTCCACTTGACAAATTCTTCTACACTGCCTTCAGAAAAGATGCCTGGAAACAGTATTTAGTTGAGAGCTTCAGTACTTTCATTATTTATTTCCATTTTTGCTAATATCTGGCGTATGACTACTTACTGCAGCTCACTTAGGAGATAGTAACTTTCTAGGCTGCTGAACTTGACCATAAATTCTACCCTGAGGTTACTCATGTGGGAACAGACTCATATGCTATGTAAGAAAGTTAAAGGGTTGCATTTTGCATTTCATTTTATTGTTTTCTTTCTTATCTTCAATTTAAAGACAGCAGATTATGGCTACAGATGTGGTTAGACCTTTTAAATAAAACTAAATCCCTTAATTTAAATGAAGGGTTACATTATAGTAATTTAATTCAGGCAAGGTTATGCCAAACACATTATGTATGCTTTCTAAAAGAAAGAAAAAAATGCATTATGCTTCTGTAATACAACTTGAAAACCTTCACCCTTACATATCTGTTGATTCTATCAGAAAACTGTACTGTAGTAGAACTTCTCTTTTTATTCAGACTGATTATCAAATGTCACAAACATCCTTTTCATAAGTGTTCTTATGGTAATTAACAGTGTACTCTGCCAAAGCATGAAAAATTCAGTATTATTTTTCTAATGAAAGCTAGACAAGACTCACTGAAATCCAAAGAATTATGTTTCAAAGACTTCCTGATGATTGGAATGCTTTTCTGAGGTTCATCTTCTTCTAATGAAGAGAAAATATCATCCTCATTGCAGCTTATCTCACAAGAACAGACATTCACTGTAAGTGCACCTGAAGAGTTCCCCTGATTGAGACAAACATTAGAAAATAAGCAAGTAAGCAGCACACCATGGAGGATGAAATCAGAATTTTCTATAATTTCATTTTCATTTCAGTTTCAAGAAATTGATAGCTCAATGTATACAAAAACTTAGAACAATTAATGGAGGAAGGACAGTAAGATTTTTCACTGTTTAGATTGCAGAAACTGGCAGGATACAATGTGCTCCTGTTGAAAAATCACATGAAATAAAAATTCAGACTTAGCAGTAAATAAGAACAACAGATATGAAAACCAATGAGACTCACGAGACAGAACGTATGCTATGATGAAGAAATGCTATTCCATAATTATGCACAGGACAGTTATGTTTTCCAAAACCAGTATAAATTAAGTGAAAAAAGGAACAAAAGTAACAATCCTATATTTATTGTTGTCACTAAACACTTGAAGCAGGCCTAAAGGCTGACAAGAAAGTTTTACAACTTTGTGTAACCTTGAATGAAAGCAGTACACGTGAAAAAACCTGTCTCACAGACTATCCCCTCCACCAAGTTCACCATGGTCTGGGATGCTCAGAGTTTTGCAATACAAGAAGAGAATTTCCCATAATTTACACAACAATGTAATTTCTTGAGAAGGAAGAAAAATTCCCTTCTTCTCTCCAAATGCATCCTCAGGCCTACAAAAAGTCCCCTGCACACTTTTTAAAGCGAAGTACACAGTCAGAGTGCAAACAGATCACTCCTTCAAAATCCATGTTCATTATATTTCCAACAATTCAGGTAATTACAGCACACATATTTAAAAAAAATAATTTAGAGAAATCACACTCCTTATTCTCTTCCATCTTATTTTCCAAGGCAGCTAAATTGAAAAACATGTTGATTTTGGGATGACTAGCTTAGCTAATGTTACCTGTCATCATCTGAACCTAATATGAACTATTACAGAAATGACCCTAACCAAACATCACTGCATGCTGTACCTCTAGATTCTATCAGTCAATTTTCTGCTTAAAGGTTTCAAAATTCATATGCAGTGTCAAAACTATGAATTTCACTGTAGACTTCTTAAAAACTGAATTCACAGAAAGGATGATAAAGCCAAATAAAACAACTTAAAAGGTTGACAGAATATGAAGCCTTTGGCAATCCTGAAATATGGATTAGAAACTGCTGCATACTCTTTTACCTCAAAAATTAGTGTACTGTGTAGTATACATGCAAAGTATCAACGAAAAAGAATTAACATTAGACTGCAAAGCAGTCAAGAGGTCACCCAAAGCTTTACCCCTGCATTCTCACCTTTTTAACAATTAGATGTCATCAAACTATCAAACAAAACAGGATATATGAAAAATTACTAATAAAATTTGTATATAGACATATAGAAAAAAAATGTACTTTTTCTCTCCTTTGGAAAATACAACTTCCTGCAACTTCAAAAGGTTGCTCTTGATATTAAGAAAAAAACTAGTGAGGAAAAAAGGCAGAAAACTATAGCAGGCATCAGAAATCCACAATGAGAACGCAGCATTTACATTGATATTTGACTTCACTGATAAGAAAAGCAGTGTATTTGGAAATTCTCAGGAAAGGCTAAATTACAAAAAGGTCATTATCTGTGAGAGGAGACTCAGCTCCACTGCCTACAAAAAGGCTGAAGAGGAGTTTTATAAGCAGTGTAGAACCCTAAAGTTACACTCTAAGAGGGGCTGATGTTCTCTAATTGAACCCTATTTTATTAATTCCTCCAAGAAAGGCATGAAAGTCAAGGCATTAATCTACTTTATGTGAATCAGTGTTACACAAGAGGCTAAAAGAAGTCAACTAAATAGAACATCATAGTGCAAATATGAAAATTGCTGTTTAGCAGAAAGAGGATAATGTGTTCCAACATTACCATACACAGGCATCCAAAAAACGTACCATTTCCCACTCATTGAATTACACCTTTGACTACTGCTGTCAGGTGATATGTTTTGCTGTTACCTAGAGAGCTGCCTGAAAGCACCTAACCCTTCAGGTATGACTTGGAAAGTACAGAAGCAGGAACACAACTCCGTAATTGAAATAGATTGTAAGCAGGACTATACTACAATAACCAAGAAAATTCCATTTTTTCTTAAATTTTCTGATTTTTTTTTATCTGTGAGGCACTGCTGAATGTTGTAGAGAGGTATGAAGTGCTACAAGTACTACCATTTCTTTCTTGCTTATATCAACATTCACAGATACAAATAAAAGTATACACTGGAGTCTACATGCACACACTTAGCTGTGGGCTTTGTAGATTAACTGTTGGCCTCGATGATCTTCAAGGTCTTTTCCAACCCAAATGATTCCATGACTCCTAGTGTACAAACAGCTGCTCAGCTGCAATATTTTTAGACATTACTAAGAAATACTAGAAATTTCACCATACTTCTTACATACACCAAAGACCATAAAAATAGACTACTGTTGATTTTGATGCCTATGCTCTGTCACAATGATGCATTCAAGACTGACACCCACAATGCTCCAAACCTACAGGTAATCAATCATTTTCCACAGCAGCACAGGTGCAGAATGCAACAGAAGTATTAGGTGTGGAACCTGGCACTGGAAGAACAGGCTCAATGCCAGCCTAAGCAGAGCTGCCAGACTCTGTTTAGTAGCTATATTCAAATATCATACAAATGTTGCTCCTGTATTCCTGTTGACAGAGAAAGAAATCTAAGAATTTAAAACTTAAAGTTACAGACTTCCACAAACAGACTAACTTTCCCTGAATAGTATCCTCATCACTTTAAAAGCAGAAAAAAAATACCAAGTTTGCTATAATGACATTTTAATTAAATCTTACAGAACCTATTTTATCACATAACATTTTCATCTTACTTCACAGAAGCAATGTATTTTCCCATTTGGTACACTGTTTCTCCCACACTCACTGTACATTGTGATACCAACTTAATTTTGGATTGAAGCCTGCATGCATGCATATGTTTAACTATATTCACATAGCTCGTGTCATTGATGCAAGAGCGTTCAGAATGAAGTGAAGCAAATGCACGAGTGTTCCAAGATCGAAATTCTCCTGTTGAAAAAGCCTGGGAGCTAGGCTAGCTTTGACTGATAAAGCTGAAATTCCATACAGTGGTCTTTTATGAAAACAACAGATTGTCTTCTTAAAAAGCTTACAGTCTCCACTACAGAAACTGGCATAAAAAAATCTATCACAACACGGTTACAGTACTGATAGTTTTCCCCACCAAGTAGCAATGCAAATACAGCGGGGCAGAGAGTTCAAAATACATAAGGAAGCACTATGATAATCTCTTTATTCTTTGCGGTGTACAGTGATTGCAGAAGTCATTGAAATAAATATAATGAGACCACAGATATCTCATTACTGTATTGCAACCACAATACACAGACACATAGGAAAGTTATTTACTCTGAAAGACTTCCAAAAATATCAGTCACTATGATAGAAGAATAAAAACGTATCTTAGCTCAGAGACCGCAACTGAAACTGCAACCAAATGAGCAGAAAAGAAAACCTTTATTTATTATCCTAGTGTTTAAAATAAATCAGTGTACACAAGAAATATGGACTTTGTTATGAAGTTTTCAGAACTACAAGAGTTTCTAGATTCTTATGATGCTAAAGAGAAGCCAACAATTACCTAGGAGGACTATCATTCAGTGATGACAAAGTATTCAAAAAATGCAAACCACAATGTCAACCACAAAACATGTTTTACAAGTTGAAATTCCTTCCTGTTCCCCCTGACATCACTTACACAGTCTAATTCTACAACTAGGATTCTACATGGAGATTAACTAAAAAAGTTCAGACCAGAAGGAACTGGGCAGAAAGACACTATGAAGTTAAATCAAACCTAACTTACAAGATCATGCTCCTTCAGTACAGAAATATGTGACAACCACCTTCATAAAATTTTGAAAGTGTTCTTAAAATCAGCTCCAAATTGACTTAAGAAATACATTTTCTAACGTTTAACAGGGGCACAACTGCTTGCACTTCCGAAGTGTACATGTGCTCCTACCCACTGAAACATGGGGAACAAAGTGTTGACTATAAGATGTGGGAAAGAGCAAAACTAGAAGTGTGACTGATAGCTAACGTGACCGTTACTGTCATCAGGACTATGCTCCCATCAACAGACACTTCAACAGTTTTAATTTCTGTTTCTGACCATTCAGAAGTCAACACAACAAGTAACAGAATTACAAAATCTGAGGAAAATAAAAATGTTCACTGTGGTGTCAAAGTCAAACATTGTTCCACAGTTGTATAATTTCCTAATTTAAGATACTGAAAGTTAAAATTGTATTAAATACAAAAGCTTCTACACTTGATTTAAAGATTCTGCAATAGGTTTCAGAATTGCTTTTTCCTCAACAACAACAACAAAATCTACCTTTTAAATGTATGAAGTCACAGGTTTATTGGCTAAGTTAAATATTGATGAAGCTGGGTATTATGTACATTATGTACACAGGGAATGTGTATTATGTACATCACAGCAGTGACCTTGATTTTTATCATGAAGTAAATGAGGCATTTCCGAATTTTGAGCATTAGTGTTTATTAGCATTATTATTTATTCTTAATGTTTCAGATAAATTAAAAAAAATTGCTACCTTAAGCCATGTTTACCAACCTTTTTAACGTTTTAATAAAATCTTGTATTTTTTTTATCTCTTTAGCCTTTTCTGTATCACCAGAAATAGAAGAAAAGAGAGTGTGTTAAAAAATCTTTCAATTATTATGCAAAAGCACATCTTGAAGTTGCACAGTAATGTATTAAACCAGAACAGTGAGTAAAATGTTATTTTCCCCTAGGCACAAGAGCTCATTTTGCTGCCAGAAACAATCTAAAACAAATTTCTACGCGAGCTTTGTAGTGAAACACTAAGAGATTTCACTGAAAAAAATGCATTCTAGAGGAGGAGAGACAGACTGAGGTATACTAGCTGTAATTGCATAATGACTATAAAAGTAAATTCAAATAATGTAAAATTAGCACCTGTGGCATGTAACAAAAATGAATGAATGTATAATAAAAGTTAAAAGTATGTATCTCTCTCAGTTGAAATTATAACAAAACTGATGTCGTATTTATTAGAATTACACATCACTGTGCAGTCAATTAATGGTTTCTACAAAGCGCTTACACAAGTGGCTACTTTTAGACGTTGTTCATAATGGAGCATTTTTTGCCCAATTTTCAGTAATCCCTTGAAAGCCTGAACCTAAAATTAGTTCTCTTTCTAAAGCAGTTTTTCCCTGCAGTGATTCATTATTGTAGGATTGGCTTTTACGTTCTGAATTACTAACAGATACTTAATTTTTTGTAGGACTTGCAAGCACCAAATAGTACAGTACTACAGGCATGCTGATCTTGAAGGCTCCTCTTTCTCATTATGCAGTTAAACCATGCTAAACTAGTAACAAGTTGTGCTCTGAAAGACTGGTCCTCCATATTTGTAACTTCTTGAAAACACAGCTTGTATTATCATGACATAAAATAATCTATAGCCTAATGCTATAGAGTTTAATGCTTTTCGTTCTGACACAACCACTGCAGAAAACCGACTATTTGCCTTTTAACTATACAAGGCGTGAGTTGATACACCAAAATCCAGAGCAATCCTCTGTAAACCTTACCCCTTTGAGTGTCACACCTTTGTCTACAATGGATTTGAAATAAGATTTAGTACAACACTGCTTGAACCTTTGAGGCTTTAACCAAATCTAAAACATCTACATAAGAAGGGGAAAAGAGCTTCTGAACACATAAAAGTAAAATCTTGATTCTTATATAAAATGTTATGCATTTTAATATGATTTTTTGCCTGATTTATGTAAAGCTTTGTGTTTTTCATTTTCCCTAGCCTGTCACATTGTAGTGATGTATGGTGCATTTTAGCATCAAGTTTGCCATGAGCAATAAAGTCAGCGCCCCCAAAGAAATATTAATATATTATCATTCTTCTCCACCATGCTTCACTCCCAAATTTTCCTTTATTCAGCCTATTCGGTTTTTCTTCACACAGTTAGCTGATACCCTTTTCACAGTCTCCCACACAAATATTTAATGCTTTATTTTTGTAAGAAATCCCAAACAAGGATTTGACAGGATGAAACACAATTTGCTTTCCACAGCAAGAATTAGGCCATCATGAAAGAAAAATGTACAAGTACTTTATCTTTTGGAACAATAAAATTTAAAAAAAGGGAGACAGGGGAAAGTCATCCTCTATTGAAAGAAAGTCAGGAAATGTAGATACTCAAGAGATGTGAAATATATAACAGCATTAAAATAACATTCTCTAACAGTCCCTGCACCTAGAAGTGAATCAGTAGTCTTCAAAGTATAGAAAGGACTAGGAAAACCAAGAAAGGATAACAGTAGCCATGAGGCATTCTCTTCATCACTCTCTACTTACAGATTTTTAGGAGGAATAAAACTTCATTTTACCTGTAAAGTAACAAAAAATAGAAAAGTTATGACAAACATTAAGAAAAATAACATTTGGTTTGACCTTCTTAGTTCTGCTCATGGAAAAGTCTGCTATACTTAAACCATTAGAGTTCCTATTCCTATTCTGCTGTGCCTATGGAATTACAAGTTAAGAGACTGAATACCCATGAACTATTAATGCTTTCTTTAAGATATTTGACCAGGATAGTCTCTTCTACATGATCGCAAGTCATTCATTAGATATATCTTTCATTGGAAAGATAAAACCCATGACATTTAAAATTCAAGCACCTGTAGGTCAGCAAGTCTTAAATTAATCCACTTTACATCTCAAATAGCAAAAAGAGATACCACCTCCCAGCAGATCACTACTGTTCCCACAGTTTCCTAATAAAGCTGTGTTCCACAAGCTGTACTACACAGCTTACATGTGTGCCTGACTGCACCACATTGGCTGAGCACCTTGAGATTTCCAAGATGAAAAATACTATATAAATACACTAAATCCATTTGTTCATTTGACACAATGAAGCAACTGTGTTTTTCCTTATGTAAAGTTGTGAAATTCAACTAAACATGTCTACTATTATTTGAAAGTACACACACATGAAAATATGTAGGTACATCCAAAGCCATATAAAAACAGAAAGCAGGCATACAGCTTTAGAGGCAGACAACACTTGCAATCCACTTGCCTTACTCTCCAGGTGTAATTTCAGAAAATGAAGGTAGGCCACGGGTGCAAATGCATCAGCTGAGTGCACAACCACCTGGTCTGAATCCCTGAAATATAAAATTCTTAGCATCAAATATTAGTTTATAATTTTACCTACACACAGTACTTAGGTTGTTGTAAAACACAGACTTTGAGGTAACTAGACAGGGATGGGGAGCAGAATATCCCTCCTGTAATCCATGAGGATGTAGTTAGTAACCTGCTGTGCCACTTAGATCCTGAAAAGTCTATAGGTCCAGTGCAAGTGCTAGCTAGGCCGCTCTACATCATTTATTACCAGGCCTGGAAAACCAGGAAGGTCCCAGATGACTGGAGGTTGGCCAATGTGGTGTCCATCCACAAGAAGGAGGATGCAGGGAACGACAGGCCTGTCAGCCTAACCTCAGTGCCTGGCAGGGTTATGGAGCAGATCATCCTGAGTGCCACCCAGCAACAGGTACAAGGGAACCAGGGCATCAGGCACAGCCAGCATGGGCTTAGGAAAGGAATGTCCCGCCTAACCAACCTGACCTCATTCTATGACTGGGTGAACCACCAGGTGGATGAGGAGAAGGCTGTGGATGTGGTCGACACAGACTTCAGCAAAGCCTTTGACATGGTCTCCCAACAATTGCCCTTGAAAAGCTGGCAGCTCATGGCCTGAATGGCTGCATCCTCCACTGGGTTAAAAACTGGCTGGATGACCACACTCAGAGTGGTTGTGAATGGTGCCACATCCAGTGGGCGTCCAGTGACCAGTGGTGTCCTCTAGGGATCAGTGCTGGGCCTAGTTCTAT
>VZRI01005384.1:0-52377 GCA_013397515.1 Upupa epops
TAGAGTTCTGCCTGGGGTTGTCCTAACCAGCGTGCAGACCCCGACCCTCAGCCTTGTTCAGACTCACACCCCGTGGATGCAACCATGCGAATCCCTGGGCAGGTGTTGTGAGTTCCACCTGATGGCTGGGCTGGAGAGATGTAACCATCAAACTACAGGGTTTATTACCCTCCCAGCCAGGGTTTTATGGTCTGTTTACTGCCTCAGAGGGGACTTTCTATTGATCGTGTCAATAAACAGGTGTAGTAAACACAGCTTGCACGAGAGGTTTGTGCTGCAGTGCAGGCAGTACTTGAGTAACGTGGACCTACCCTCCGCCAGGCGTGACCTGCAGACTCATGGAGGAGCCCCTGCTCTCAGATGCTCTTCATCCTCTGAAACGTGATGAGATTTTAAGAGGTTAGGGGTCTCTTCCAACCATAATGGTTGTACAAAATGGCCTCACGTTGCCCCAGGGGAGGTTGAGGTTGTCCCTGAGGATGAATTTCTACCCCATGAGTGTTCCCTGTGCCTGGTCCAGGCTGCCCAGGGCAGGGGGACAGTCCCTGTCCTTGGAGGGATTGCTAAGCTGTGGAGATGTGGGGTGAAGGACAGGGGTTAATAAGGACCTGGCAACTTTTGGGTTCAGTAACCTTGAAGGTGCCTTCCAAACACAAACATCTGATGATTCCATGGTCTTTTCCAAACTGTGATCGAGCCTGTGCCTAGATCTGCTCATTCCCCAGACCATCCAGCCCTCTCTTCTCCACTGAGTGGATCTAAAGCTGCAGAGGCTGCTCTCAGGACTGTCTGCACCCCTCCACGTCACTCACAGTGTGACAGTGACTACCCATTCCCCTGTTGTCAACCACAGCCATCACCACCTCCACTCTCTCGGCCCGGGGCTGAGCTCTTGCTGCCACACGGATCTCTTTTCCAAGCTGCAGTGACAAAGAAATCCACTGACAGGGTGGGACGAGTCCATGAGGAGCTGGGTTCTAAATCCCCACCTCAGCGCTTGGTGCTAATACTGGGATGGGTTCCGACCTCTGATTGTAGGAACACACGACCTGGGCCCTGGTGAGGCTGTGCCTCGAGTACTGGGGCAGTGGAGTGAGGTGGGGGTTGGCCTCTTCTCCCTAGGGATTAGTGATAGGACAAGAGGAGCTGGGGTCAGGCTGTGCCAGGGTTGGATCTTAGGAAAATCTTCTTCCCAGAAAGAGTGGGGAGGCGTTGGCTGTCCAGGGAGGGGGTAGAGGCCCTGTCTCTGCAGGGGTTCAACAGACGGGCAGACAGGGTGTCTTAGGAGATGGTTTAGTGGTTGAGGACCATAGGGCAGATGTTTGGATCTTGAAGGTCTTTTCCAGCCTGAACGATGATGATGATGATGATTTCTTTAATGTAGAGTTTCCATCTCAGTGGCTGTCACCAGCCACCTGCCCTGCAAGAGCTGATGTGGACACTAAGATGTCTCCTCTTTCTGGCAGGGTACAGCAGGTCTCGACGGGAAGAATGGAAACAAGGGTGTCAAAGGTGACAGAGGTCTTCAGGGGCAGAAGGGGAAGCCGGTGAGTAGCAGGCGAGGATGCGGTTGGTTACTGGTGAGGGGTCTCATTGCTGAAGCCAGGTTCCTACTCGGGATAAGTCTTTCCAAAAGAGAGATGAAATCACTGTTGGCTCCTCAAGGAGTTAAGGTCCTCAAGGGTCATTTTCCAGCATAAACTGGAGACCACTCTGCTAGCACCCCTGTTGCAGTCACCCATCTTCTGCAAGGTCCCGCTCCTGACCTGGCTGCGTTTCTAACAGCCAAGTGATGATGATCTTCGAGTTTTCAGGGAGCTTCTAGAGGTGAAAAGCAGCTCCATGCACAGCGATGTCATCAGCAGGGCTGTCTTCTTCCACCTTTTAGGTTCTGCCTGATATGTTGTTTGGGTTTTTTTCCTGTAGGGAGGGAAAGGTGATCCCGGGACCACTGGTGACACCGGGCAAAAGGGAACAAAGGTAGGAGATGGGCAAGATGCTGGGAAATCTCCGTCCTTGGAGATGCTCAGATGGTTCTTGAGCATGGTTCTGGTCTACCAGCTTCAGGTGGTCTTGTTTGAGTAGGGGATTTAGACAAGACATCCTCAAGAGCTCAGTTCCAACCTCAAACACCGACTGTGTGAGATAAAGGTGGTTGGGACAAGCAGAGAAGAGAGCTCAGGCTCCAGGCTGAAGAGAGGCCAATGGGGGAGGGTGCTGCAATTAAGGGTAGAGCTCTAGAGGTTGACCCCATGCACCACACAGAGTTTCTTCTCTCCTGCTCTCACCTTGATTTAACATCATCACCTTTGCTTTATCCTCAGGGTTTACGAGGGCTTCCAGGACGCGTGGGTGCTTCTGGAGCCAAGGGCATCAAGGTGAGCTAAGCCCAGCTTTCCATCCCACTCTACTTGCCCGTTTCCACTGGTGGTTCCCACTCATAGTGCATGAAGAAGCCACCCAACCTCTGGCAGGAGAAGTCCATCTTGGTAGGACAGGGCGGTTTTAAGGCTGGCAGGGAGCTTTACGGTAAGCTGGGGTTAAAACCCAAACCTAGACTCTGCCTATATCCCCTCCTGGTCTGTGGCTTAGCAACTGCCTGGGCTCAACTTGCAATTACTGCTGGGGCCATTAGTCCTCTGCCTGTAAACAGGGATAACGATCCTTAATGGTCTTTTTATTGAGGGTTTTGAGATGCTTGATAGGAAGTCAGGGAGCTGTTGATGGCTGAGCCCATGCAGTGTGATGCATTATTATTACTATTGTTGTTGTTATTAATATTTCCCTTTATCAGCCTTGTCCACTGGGTAAACAAAGGACTGTCCAGCAAATTTCCCACCTGCTTTCATGGGTTTGGGGTTGGAACAGTCTAGATTTTAGACTGATCTGAAGCCAGGCTTTGCCTATCCTTGAGGTTTCTCTTCCCAGGTGTGTCATTGTGTAGCCCCCCCTCAACCATCACTTATCTTGCCTTTTCAGGGGCAGTTTTAGGGGGTTACTGTCCCTGCAGCCCATCCAGTGACTTTTTTTATCCACAGGGAGAAATTGGCAGTCCTGGAAAATCAGGAATCCCAGGATCAGATGGACCATACGGGCCAAAGGTATGTAAATGACACACCTGCCTGCAAGAGGAGATGGCCGCAGGGTGACCCAGGGGAAGTTCAGGTTGGCACCAAGGAGCCTGGAAAGGGCCCTCAGGCCTTGGCAGAGGCTGCCCAGGGAGGGGATTGAATCGCCATCCCTGGATGGATTTTCCAGTCATGGACATCTGGAGCTCAGGGACAGAGTTTAGCAGTGGCCTTGGGACAGCTGGGGTCAGGGCTGGGCTTGATGAGCTTGGAGGTCTTTTCCAACCTAAACGATTTTGTGATTCTAAGTCAGAGATTGCTAAAAGCTTTGCAGGTGCTTCAAACCCATCTCTGCAAAGTGTTTATTCCTTCCCAAGAGCACAGATGGGGTTATTCTGAATCTGTTCCTAGACACCAGCATAGATCTGGGTGGAGATGCTTGGACACTGGGGTGGGAACACCTTCACTCCCCTCTGCAGGACTCAACAAGGTTCATCCACCCCAGCACTACTGCACATGTGATGTAACAGAGCTTTCTCTTGAGGTCACATTGAGTACCCCCAGCGCTGGGTCACACCAGTAAAGACCATCATAATCTGAAGCCAAGCCAGTTCGTTCAGCAAACAGCAATCTTGCCGAGTCCACAGTGGCCATGATTTCATTTTGGCTCCTTCCAGGGTGAACAGGGAGCGTCAGGAGACAATGGTGCCTCTGGGATTCCTGGGGAGAAGGGAGAAAAGGTTAGTACATGGCATCCTGCATCGATCAAAGCATAAATCCCACATCCATCGGGGCAGGTTAACCAGATTAGACACTTTCTACATCATACCTACCCTTTCCAGTGGACAAATGTCAGCTGCCCAGAGCATTAAGGCTGAGACTGCCATTGGAAAGGGCAGGAGAGGGGGAGATCTCCTTCGATTCACCCTCTGCTGCTGTACAAATCCTAGGAAGGGGTCTCCTTAGTATAAGGAAAATCCACCCAGACCCTGCAAGTGGGATTAATTGTCAGAGTTAATTTAGTGCCACTGTGTCCAGTTTAAAGGGTGCCTGGGATGTTGTGGGGCAGAATGCTGTTGCCTCCTTGCACATGGGAGTGAAAGAGAGTCTCCACGGTCTCTGGATCTGCGCCTGGTCTCTGATTTCAGCTCCCTGTGATCATTTTCCATTTTCTTCCCTAAACTACCAAGTCTGAAATGTGTTCCTTGCAGTGGATGGAAGAATGGGGTTCCAGTTAAAGCAGGTTAAACAAGAAGTCCCAACAAAAGCCAGTCTCACTATGTCATCCCATCTTGTCATCTTCCAACCCCCCCAGGCCCTCCCTACATTCAGCTCCAGCATCTGGTCTCCAGCTCTACCACTTGGACTCCAGCTTGAAGAGCTCTTGATAACAGTCCTCATCCTCTCGTGGTCCTCTGTGTCAAACACTGAGGCAACACCTCATTCAGAGCTGTGTCACTCCCTTCCTCTCCAGTTCCACTCCTGTCCCCTGCTTTCAGGCACTGCTGAACCCAAGATCCAGGGGTCTTTCCTTCAGCTGGGTTTAACGCAGGTGCCACAGCAGCTCCAGGAGAAGCTCAGCGGGGCAGATGAGTAGCAGAGTGATGGGGCAGCCCCCTTACTGTCAATGCCGTGGGAGTCTGGGTAACATTAGACTGGCTCACCTTTAAGAGAGCCTGTTCTTGAACTGCTTTGGTGGTGATTCTCAGGGTGCCAAGGGAGTTCCTGGGTTGAGAGGCTTCAAAGGACAAATGGGATGGCCTGGGAAGACTGGAGTCACTGGACCAGATGGACCACAGGGGCCACAGGGTGAACCGGGACCACAGGTGAGCAGCAAGTGGTCTGTGCCATGCTCTGAACACTGAGGTCTGCACTTCACGTTCTCGTGGAACACAGTACCCCACGTACATCCCCACACCTCTTCTCTCCTCTTACAAGGTGGCACCTGTGGTCTTCCCTGTTGAGATGGCCCCAAAATCTGCTCTTTGTGGCAAATCTTGGCCAATTTAGTTCATCTCTCGGTGTATTTATCACTGGAGATAGTTCTTTCCCCTCTCTCTCCCCTTTCCCCCTCTCTGCAGTATAAGATGTGACCTCCAAGCGAAGACAGGAAGGCTGATAATTTCAAGTTCACCAAGTGTTGAGTACTCCCCTCCTGCTGCCAATTATCTGGGGAGCAGGGAGGAGGACCCGGTGGCTTTCAGACCCCGTTTGTGGGCCATCCTTAATGGATGTTTTTGCATGCAAGACACACCGGGCACCTTTGGAAATGTAATAAAAAGAGCTGGAGATGAGGCTGCTGCCGCTCTTTGTGAGCAGGAACATGCTGCCCCCAGATTCTGCGGGAATAAAGAGCGTCTTCCTGCTGGCAACACAATGTAGAGGGACAATAACTGGAGATTAATCTTAATCACCAGCATCTATTAAGGGACGAAGAACTTTTCAAGTCAAAAGACAGCTGGAAATGAAATACCCTTCTGGGTTGTGCTGGTGATGCTGGCTGAGTTTCAGACCCAGCCAAGAAATCAACACGAAAGATGTGAGGACTAAGAAAAAGCTCCAGTTAGGGAACTGCCTGAAGGACCAGCTTGTATAGAAGCGCAGAGCCACCGAGTGAGTTACACTGAAGGAGCCTGTACAAGTTCATCCAGTCCAACTCCCCTGCAGCGAGCATCTGCGACTGGATCGGGTTGCTCAGAGCCCCATCCACGGCTCATCCTTTTACAGCTGGCTGGAAGGAGGTTGTAGGGAGGCTGCTGCTGGCCTCTTCTCCCAAATAACTGCTGCATGGGCAAGAGGAAATGGCCACTGGTTGCTCCACGGGAAGGAAGTTCACATTGGAAATCAGAGAAAAAATCTTCAGTTAAGGAGAAGTTATCTGGAGGGGTTCAGGGTCAGGCTGGATGAAGAGCTGAGTGGCATGAGCTGGATGGCAGAGGTTAGGGTGACTGGGTTGGTTTTAGGTTGGACTGGATGATCCTGAAGGTCTTTTCCAGCCTCATCAGTACTGGGAGACTGTGATCCTGTAACAGCATCTCAGATGCTCCCCCAGACAGATGAGTCAGGACCCTGAGCTTTGCCCCTTCTGCCCTGGACACCACGAGGTGGCTCCTGTGGTTCCTCTCTGCAGAAGGGTTGGATGCTGCAGGGGCAGAGGGCAGTTTTCGCTCTCTGACACCACCTGTCCTGGCACTGATTTAAAAAACAGAGTCTTCTGTTTCTTAACAAGAGGAGAAAGACTTGCAGATCTGATCCCCTCCTGGTGACAGGACAGCCCCCAAGAAGCTCAGGGGTAGAAAAACCCTTCCAGCAGAATAAAAGTGGAGTAGTTCATTACTCTTCTTTCCCTTGCTCCCCTGGCTGAGCAATGAAAAATACATCAAGAGCTGCTGAGGGGAGGAAGGCACCCAAAGCACCAGATGCCCTCGTGCATGTTTGAGAACTCTGGAAGACCTTTTTCCTCAGCAGTTCCGAGCAGGCATGGCCAGAAAGCTGGGTGTGAGGTGATGGATGGCTTTTGTTTGAACGCTGATTAAAGAGAGACCGTGAGCTGCCGCTTTGGAACACCCACACTGACACTTGTCAGTGAAATGAGAGAGGAAGAGTCCCTGTGTCTGAGCAGCAGCAGGGAGGCCACATGTGGGTGGGCATCATCTCCACCTGCAAGTCCTTGTCCTCCTGCTGAGGTACTGTTTCTTAAATTATCACCAGGACAGGAGGTGTCAGAGAGAGAGAGGACTGCCTCCTGCCCCTGCAGCATCCAGCTCTTCTGCAGGGAGGGACCGTAGGAAGCACCTCGTGGTGTCTGTCCCTGGGCAAAGAGGGCAAAGCTCAGGGTCCTGACTCTGATCTGTCTGGGGTGCGTCTGAGATGCAGGAGGATAGAGTCTTCTCCGTGAAGACATGGGAATCTCTTCATCCCTACACAAGGAAACAAAAAGACCATGGGTGGGCTCAAAAGGGCCCAGAGGCAACAACGATGATGCCAGGACTGGGATGGCAGGATGAGAGAAGTGGGTCTGTTCAACCTGAAGGAGAGTCCTTCTCACCATGGTCCAGTATTTCAAGGGGGACTAGAGAAGGTGGAGACTCTGTTTTTGCAAGGGGTCCCATGGAAAGGACGAGGGGTGATGAGTTCAAGCTATTCTTGTGGAGATTCCAATTGGATGTGAGATGAAAACTCAGATGAGATGAGATGAAATATAAGATGAGGCTATTGGAATCACAAAACATAAGATGAGAACTATTGGAATCCTCTCCACAGGGAAATGCTGGGCTCCCCAACACTGGACACTGTTAAGATTCAGCTGTTCAGGGGCTGGGTCAGCTGCTCTGGAGTGGACTTTGCCAAGAACGCTTGGAACAGATGATCCTTGAACCCTTCCAACCTGCTGTTCTATGATTCCTATGATCCCCAGGTTGGACTTCAGGAGGAAGAACCCCAGTGGTGCTGTGGGTTATCTCTGGAGGGTGTCCAGCCGGTGCTAACTGCACAACTCTTCTCCTCTAGGGCCCACGAGGGAAAAGAGGGAAGGCTCAGCTATGCCCCAGGGGACCCCCAGGCACGGACGGGCAGAAGGGAGAAATGGTCAGTATGGGGAGGAGCTGGTGAGGTTCCCCACCAGCCTGCAGCACCTGAGGCTGCCTGAGGCTGCATTTCTGGGTTCTCTTACTCCTGAGCACGAGGACATGGGCAGTGCTGCCCACGCTTGATCCTGAAGGTATCTCCAGCTGCTGTGAGCCCCGTGGGCTGACAGATGTCTTACTGAAGTCTTCTTGTGGAAGACATCGTGTTTTGGGCCAGCACATCCTCAGTTGCACTAGCCATGGCAGGTCAGGAGCTTGCACCAGTTCGGAAGGGCAGTGCTCAGCCTTTTAGCACGCATCAGAGCCTAGAAATGAGCTCCATCTCAAGACCCTGGGCTGCAACTCACGTTCTGGGTCAGTCCCTACTCCCTGCAGGTCCTGCCAACACTGAGCCGGGGGCTTTCTGCAGCAGGGGCGGTGTTGCATTAGCTCTGTGAGCTGGGAGAGGGTAATGTGATTTCTCCTCATGCTCCAGCCCCCATAAACGAGTGTTGCCTGTTGGCCTGCCTCAGCATCTACTTGTTGCAGCCTTCTGCCTGATCATCTTCCCAGAGGCTCTCTGGGGGCCAGATCCTCTCTACGCTTCCACTTCAGACTTGATAACCCCTAATAAATTGCACAGAAACCTTAGACCCGAGCTCTTAGCATCCTTATAGCTTAAATAGAGCAGAGCTCTCCCCTCGCAGCCCCCAAATGTGGGTGGGCCCTTGCACCCAGCTCTGGGATACATACGGATGCTCTTGGTTCCTTGAGCATGGATCAGTCGGTTCCTTTCTACTCACAGCTGTCCCGAAGATTTATAGGAAGCTGGGAGCCTTTTTCACCCTTGTCCCTTGGTAGTGAATCCTCTCCTCTCTCAGGAGCACTCGTTCCTGGAGCATTTGGTGGTCAATCTGCTGAGCTTTTGTAATGACTGAAGTGTGTTTGTAACAGGGTGAAAATGGTCCAGCTGGCCAGAAAGGAGAAAAAGGAGACCCTGGACTTTCTGTGAGTACTTCAGCCTGAGATCAAATCCTGTTACCCAGACCTGACAGAGAAAATAGAGCAAACTGCACCTGAGAGGGGTAGGGAAGGTGGCGGGAGGAGATGCTGAGAAGCAGAGTTGTGAGTGTCTGGGAAATGAGTGTTACCGTTATTACCCAGAGGTGTCAGACGTGCCCGGGCCGGGATGGGAGCAGTGCTGGGCTGTAGGATGCCAAGACCCAGAGCTGAAGGCACATTTTCCCCTCTCCCACCCTCCCCATGCTGCATCAAACTGGCACTTGGCAGATAGGACCAGTGCCAATGCCCCAGGGCTGATCTGATGCGAAGAAGGAGCAGGAGGGAGTAAAACATCCCCCGTTTTCAACCTGATTAGGAGCTGCCATCGCTGCAAGAGCTCCCGCTCTGCGTTTATCCTGAAGAAGTAGTTGACCCACACAGGTCAGGGCAAAATGCCTGCTGCATCTCCTCTGGCATTAGGGTCTCCATGCTGTTGCCTGAGCAAATTACTCTCGGGCCACTTGGCTGGTAGGATGCAGGACTTCCATCTTTCCAGTTTGTGGAGACCAGGAGCTCCAGTTCGAGCACTGGAGCTGTGGACAAGTGTGGACTGATGAAGAGCCCAGCTTCCTACATGGAAATGCCCGGGATTAGTCATCCCTACGAAGCATAAGTGATGACCACCTGAAGTGCAGTAGGATGCCAGGCGTCACACAACTGAGACTGTAGCAGTTGACTGGCCCAGGGGTGAAGAATACTCCAAATCCATGAGATCAGATGGTTTAGTGGGGAACAGGGGTGGCTGGTAAAGAGGTGGAACAGAACAAAATGAGGTGCAGCCGCATCTCCTCTGAATCCAGTGCTGCAGCCCATTTCCCTGGGTCAAGCCAGGTGTCATTTGGGAACCCCTTTGCATAGAATCATTAGGGTTGGAAGAGGCCAACAAGATCACAAGTCCAAGTGCAGGTGGCTTCTGCATGATGAGGGACATCTGAGAGACCGTGGCTTCAGGGACAGTGCTAGAAGGGTGGAGAGACTCACTGGAAAGTCAACCTAGTGTTGAGGTTCTCACACTGAACTGGGAATCGCAGCTCCCTGTGGGAAGAGAATCTGGCTACAGGATGGCCATGGTGGGCATGATTTCCCAACTCTTGACCCGAGGACAGCATGACACCAAGTGTCAGACCACACCAAGCGAGGTCTCTGACCTCAGCCATACCCAAGCTAAAGTGGTTTCACCAGAGTCCACCACCAGTGGGGCAACCGAGCTGGCACGTAGCACAGAGTGGTGGGAGATGGCGCCGGAGTAGAAAACCACATCCAACCTCTGTTATTCCCCACATCATAGGAGAAGGACGTGGAGAAGGTGGTCAGAAGCGAAATGAGAGGCAGATGCGGTAAGTCCTCTGGTGACTCGTGCTTGGGGTCACCTCCCTGACACCAGCCAGCAGCTAAATTGGAGCAATTTGAGTGCCAGCACATGCTGGCTCAGCAGAGCAAATACCACCCCATTAACAGCAAGCGGAGTCGTGTTGTCTTGCCACGCTTGGGGACAAGTGCAGACTCCTGGGCCACGAGGTCTCCTGACCTTCTTCTCAAACGTTAGGTTTTCATCCCTTTAAACCATCTCTCTCTGTTTCTTTTCCCATGGTTTTGCCATCAGAGCTTTTCCTTACAGTCATCTCCGTTTCTCCAGTGACTGGTGAAAGGTGCTGGCTGGTGGGGAAGTGTTTGCAGCAGCATTTTCCCTAGGAAGGAACTTAATTCGTATCTGCTCTGCAGAACTTCTTAGCAGGAGCCAGTCGTGTGCCCCGGTGTCTCAGAAGGGCAGTGGCATCCCAGCTTGTACCATCAGCAGGGTGAGGGACACAATCCTCCCCCATACTGGGCACTCCCCTCGAGTACTGGGAGCAGTTCTGGGCTCTTTACTTCAAGAAAGAGATTGAGTGGTTGGAGTGGGTCCAGAGGAGCAGCGAGGCTGGGGAAGGGACTGGAGGGAAAGGCTGATGAAGTCAGGCTGAGAAAGCTAAGGGTGTTTAGCCTGGAGAAGAGGAGAATCGGGGGGGACCTTCTCCCTTTCTACAACTCCCTGAAGGGGGGATGCAGTCAGGTGGGGGTCGGACTCTTTTCCCAGGCAACTAGTGCCAGGATGAGAGGGCAGGGCCTGAAGCTGCCAGGGGAGGGGTAGGTTGGATGTCAGGAAGCCCTTCCTTCTGGAAAGGGTGCTCAGAGCCTGGACTGGACTGCTCAGGGCAGTGGGGGAGTCCAGATCCCTGACTGTGGCCCTTAGTGCCCTGGTCTGGCTGCTGTGGTGATGTCGGGTCACAGGTTGGGCTGGATGAGCTCAGAGGGCTTTTTCACCTCAATGATTCTGTGATTCTTTGACTGTGTGACACCCAGACCTCTCTCCTCTGCAGCAGGGAAGAACCATCAACCAGCAACATAACCCACGACACCTGGGGAATCGTTACCCCAAAATTCCAACACAGTGACGTTGTCAGGCATTTGGGATCTTGCTTCCCGTGCCCTGCAGAGGTCAGGTACCTCTTCTGACCCCCAACCTGGGGTCAACCTGTGGCCAAAGAGGGTTTGGGTTCACCCCAGCTCGCCAAGGTGCTTCATCCATTAAGCTGGAAGCAGACTAGTTTCTGCCTGGAGCTGTTACATGGTATTGAGTGCTTTAAAGAGGGAAAGAAAGGATGGAAGACAGGCCACGAAGGCATGAGCTGCCAGTAAAACTGGCAATGTAGAGTCAGGGGATGGTTTCAGGTAGAAGGGAGCTCAGAGATCACCCAGTCCCAACCCCTTGCTGTGGGCAGCGACACCTCTCACCAGACCAGGGTGCCCAGAGTCCCATCCAGCCTGGCCTTGGACACTGCCAGAGATGACGGAGAAGCCACAACCTCCCTGGGCAACCTGTTCCATGGTCTGACTACTAGAGGTTTTTTCTTTATGGTCTGTCTTATGTTTGGAGATGATAAATTTAACCAAATCATGACCACAGTGAATTCAGTGAAGCCCTCAGAGCCAGCTTCTCTTGGTGCAGGTGAGTGCAGGCGTGTGGTTGTACCTTTCCTCTCTTCCAGCCACGGCTGGGAGGTGTCTTCCGATACCTTCATGGGATCTGCTGGAGCACTTGGTGAACCCAGTGCCAAATCCTCTTCCGTGGGACTGGGCAGAATGAAGGCAGTGGTAGAGCCTCCAGGGAGGGTTCATCCTTGAGATGAGAAGGGCTGGTGTGTCACACAGGGACAGGGTGAGCTGATGCCCCTGGGAGGGCTGGTGGGTGAGGGAAAGGTCATCAGGGACTTCAGTGCTGTCAAAAGGATGAATTTTGAAAGGCTGGAAGGAGGCAACTCGTTCCAGACTGATTTTTGTCCTCCTTTCCCCACCTTTGCAGTGTGTAGTAAAACTTCCTACCAGCCAGAAATTACATCTCAGAGACCAAACACTTGAGCTATTACAGACTATTTCTGCCCAGGGCCTCATGAACCCTTTAATGGGTAAAAGGACTGATTGCAGCTAATGGGCAAACAAGCAGCTCTATTCCTGTCCCTTTGTGTTGCCCAAGAGATGAGGGTGGAGACAGAAGGGCCAAGGTTCCGTGTGGAGATACAGACAACACAGACCTCCCCATACCCAGCTACCAGTGAGTTTGTGACACCTCTTCACTCTGCTTCTACATCTCCACGAGGCAACGAACCCTCATCCAAGACTGGCCACGCTTTTACGTCTGACCGAGGTCCCAGCAGGGTCTCGAGCAGCATCAGGTAGCCGAGGTGCCACCATCATTTGGGGGTGTGAAGCCACCCACGAGAACCCTCTGACCTCTTCATGGGGGCTTAGGTCTGAGTCTTGGTTTCTAGGAGACAGAGAATGAGAACACGATGCAGGAGGGTGACAGAGAGGGGATTGAGGGCTTGTTTGTAGAGTGTTTTCAGCAGCTGTTGCTCCAAGTCCAAATGCACTGCACAGCGGGGCAGGAATCAAAAGGAGGGAGAGGTCCTACTCAAGTTCCTGCCATTCAACAAGCCAGGACTGGCACTGTGGCTGCTCAGGAAGAGAAAGGTTGGGTAGCACAAGTGGAGCTTCTGTTGAGACAGTCAAGAGGATGGAGTCAGTCATGTGTCCCCGAGAAAATGATGCTCACAGGACCAGATGCCTCTCAACAAAAGGAAACCAACTCAGCTGCAACTTCCCATTGCAGTGGTCCCACTTCTACAGGGACCAGTAGTGGTAGGATGAGGGGTAATGGGTGTAAGCTGACAGGGGACATTTAGATTAGACATGAGGAGGATGTTCTTCAATACGAGGGTGCTGAGGCCCTGGAACAGGTTGCCCAGGGAGGTTGTGCCTGCTTCATCATCCCTGAAAGCGTCCAAGGATGGTGCTGTGGGCAACCTGGGCTGGTGAACGGTGTCGCTGCCCAGGGCAGGGGGGTGGAACTGGGTGATCTCCAAAGTCCCTTGCAAGCCAGACCAGCCTGTGTTACATCCTTTTACACCCCAGAACACGCTGTAGCCTACACCAGCTGTTGACCTGCAAATTCTACCTGTTGATCCCGATTCCCCACGATGGTTCTTGGGGAACTCTAAGTCAACCCCCTTGTTGATGATGATGATGATGACTGTTTCTCCCACAACATAACCAGCTAAGGACCTAACCAACCCATCCGAACCTAGAACCACACCCCACCCCTCACAACCCTCAAGCGCCTCGATGTCTGCGTCGTACGTCAAAGCCATCGTCCATCTGCGTTCCCACTCCCTTTGCATCATGGCAGCCGTTGGCATCGGGGCCGTTTCAGATCAATGGGACGTTCCACGCGTTATTGAATCACAGCTGCAGCCATCGCCAGCCAACAATCCCATTACAGCCCCGGTCTGAGGCAGGAGGGCTCATAAATCCCTCGGCTAAGCGATGGGCGCTGGAAATGTTAAGAGGATTCTGCAGGCGGGGAGGGTTATTGCTGCCAAATTCCCATCGCTCCCGGCTCGAAGATTTACAAAACTCCAGCCTGACATTTCCCTCCTGCAAAACAACCCCAACGCTTCCCATTTTCTCTGACTAACACCCAACCTTTCTGCTTCCAGTTGTTTAACACCATTAAGAGTTTTATTGCTGCCGGTTGCTCGTGCCCCTCACCAATTACCCGCTGACATTCATTAAGGGAACCCGTTAAGCCTGCGGAAAGCCGCGCAAGACTTGGGTGAGCTGTGTTTAAACGCTGCTTCGTTTGTTTGCCTGTCCTCCTTACGTGGTGTTTCCATTTTCTTCTCCAGCAGCTCCCCAGGCAGAGGTGATAACGGGTCCCTCTCAGCTCCAGCATCCAGGAACCCACAGTCAATTAGCAGGTGAAATGGGCTGAATGAGGTGACATTTGGGGAAGTCACTTGCAGGGTTAGGGGGTGCTGTTTGGTGTTGAGATCAAGGGGGGGTGGGAGTTGCACGTCCCAGCAAACGTTGGTTCTAGGGGATGAAGACAGGCTGAGGGAGCTAGGGCTGTTTCCCCCTTCCAGGGGGGACCTTACAGTGGCAGGGGGGGACCTATAAGAAGGCTGGGGAAGGCTGTTCCCAAGGGCAGGGAGCAGTAGGACAAGAGCTGGTGGTTTGAAGCTGGAGAAGGACAGAGTGAGGCTGGACAGGAGGAGAAAGATCTCCAGTCTGAGGGTGGGGGGTCCCTGGAAGAGGCTGCCCAGAGAGGGGGTGGAGGCCCCCATTCGAGATCAGGCTAGGATGGCGCTTAGGGCAATCTGATGTGGTAAGTGATGGCCCTGCCTGTTGTGGGAGGGTTGGACTGGATGCCCTTTGGAGGTCCCTTCCAACNNNTCCCAAGGGCAGGGAGCAGTAGGACAAGAGCTGGTGGTTTGAAGCTGGAGAAGGACAGAGTGAGGCTGGACAGGAGGAGAAAGATCTCCAATCTGAGGGTGGGGGGTCCCTGGAACAGGCTGCCCAGAGAGGGGGTGGAGGCCCCCATTCGAGATCAGGCTAGGATGGCGCTTAGGGCAATCTGATGTGGTAAGTGATGGCCCTGCCTGTTGTGGGAGGGTTGGACTGGATGCCCTTTGGAGGTCCCTTCCAACCCATCACCTTCTGTGATTCTGAGTTTTGAGCTTGGCTTAAAGCAGCTGCTTTAGCCCCGGGATGTTGAGCTGGGAGTGAAGGAGTCAAGAGGGCGTTTTCACCTCATCTAGTGTGGTCAAGCTCCATCNTAGCGTGGTCAAGCTCCATCAGTAAATGAACAGTGAGAGTCCCCCCTCCCCAGCAACACCCCAAATGCAGCCCCCTCTGCATTCAGCCCCTGCAGGACCCAGAGGTTGATTTGCCCCCTGCAAAGGAAGGTCAGAGACTGCCACGATGGGCACCACGGGGCTGAGCATCAAGGAACCCCCCCTGCTCACCCCACTATGGGAACCCTCTGCTAGATGCTCCCTGTTGGTCCCTGCTGCCCTGTTTGCTCTGCCAACCCCATTGCTTTGGGTCAGGAGCTGATGGGGGGCACTGGAGTGTCTGGACCAGCCCCACACATTTGACCAGGGTGGGAATTGGGGTGGCAGACCTTGGTCCAACCCGGGAGTGGGGGTGATGCTGATGATGGGGAGTTTCCCTGCAGATCCCTGCCTGCAGCCGATGGATGAGGGCTCCTGCCAACGCTACGTCCTGCTCTGGTACTACCACCCAGGGGCCAATGCCTGCCGGCCCTTCATCTTTGGGGGATGCCAAGGGAACAGCAACCGCTTCACAACCAGGTGGAAGTGTGAGCGGCGGTGCAAAACCCTGCAGGTAAGGCAACACCCAAGCCCTCCAGCTCTCCTCTCCCCTCAGCCAGGAGAACCCATCCGTGATCCACCCCCCAAGCAAGAATCTTAGAGTCATGGGGTCGGAAGGGACCTCTAAAGGTCACTTAGTCCATCCCCCCTACAACCAGTCCCCCTCTGGTTTGCAAGGGCTCCTAGACCTCCTGCTCCCAGCTCTCTGTGCGCTTCTCCAGCCCCTCCAAGGAGCTCGTGGATGTCTCCTCCTTTGGGCCGGGATGCAGGTAGAACTGTGGGCATCGAGGGTGGTCCCTGTAGGCACCAGCACTAGGTCCTGGTAGTTTGCACACCTTAAGCTTAGTCACCTCATGCTTTCCAGTGGCTGAAGTTTGCAGGAGCCCTGGACTTGTCCATCCGAACACTTGTCTGGGTTCTACAGACCCCAGGGACTCCGGGCAGAACCCGAAGCTGTTGAAGCTGCCCTGATCTAGACCATAAACAGTCTCAACCACCCCTGCAGTGGGGTCACATCTCATCCAGGCTTTCAGTGTGCAAAACAACACTCCTGGAAGCTGCTCTGATCTACTGTTGCCTGATCCAGTGTTTGTGGGGTCAGCCCGTGTGTGTGTGGGGGTTCTTCCTCTTCTCCAGAACCCTCACCTCAGGGGAAATGAGCTTCTGCTGGCCCTGACAGTAATGCAGACCCTGCTGCTGCCAAGTGTTGCATGAACTGTGGCTCAAACCAGCCTTCCTAGGAAGATGCCTCTCTCTGTGCCTTTCCTCTACACAGAGACAACCCCTTTGGGCATCAGGAGAAACTCACTGCTTCTCAACAGTGCATTAAAAACCCTTGGTGGGATCCATCTGCTCAGAGGCTTTTTAAACCAGAGGAAGAAATCAAAGGCAGAGAAAGAACCTCTCTCTAAGTCCAGATGCAGTCTGGAGTTGCCAGGTTGTCCCATGTTTTGCTGGTTGTGTTGCAGCCTGGCACCTGTTGTGCATCAAATCAAGGCCACCAGAACCTTCCTGATCCTCAGCGGGCCAAGCACAGCTCAGTTCAGGACACCCTGGAGAGCTGAAGGGTCTTTGGGGGGAAGGACTTTGTACTGACTGGCCAGGAAGGAGGGGTTTGCAACCACTGTGCAGTGGGAATAATCCAAACGCGAGTCAGGACCACGCGTCTCCCACATCAAGACATCTGCTCTGTCCCTGCACTGGGCACTGGGGAGGCCCTGCCTTGAGCCCTGGCATCAGTTCTGGGCCACTCACTCACTNAGAGGCCTGGCCGAGGCTGCCCAGGGCTTTGGAGAATCCCCATCCCTGGAGGGACTGCAAAGCCATGGAACTGTGAGATGAGGAGCAGGGGTTAGTAGGGACCTTGCAGTGCTGGGGGAAGGCTTGGACCGTGTGATCTTAAAGGTCTTTTCCAGGGCAAATGGTTCTGGGATCTGGCATAGACAGCGCCAGGATCCTCCTAAGCCCCTGTGAGCGCAGGAGGTCAAAGAAGCAGCCCAAACTGCATCAACATCCCCTCTGTTTTCTCTTTCCTCCCTTTTGCAAGCCAGTCAGAAGGGAGTGAGCAGCTGCCTCGTTGAAATCAAGGAGAAGGATCCCCGGGAGACCCTGAAGATGGAACAAGCAAGAGGAAGGGGCAAGGGATGCTTGGGAAAGAAAAGGAAGATGGAAATCTGTAATTCCGGCCTGGAAATGATGTGGACATGATAGAACAAGAGGAGGTGTGGGAAGCATCTGGTTGCTCAGGTAAGCGGAGATGGCCAGAGGCTCTCAACTGACACAGCCTGACCTGCAGGGCACCAGGAGACCCTGGGTTCTGGGTTGAGTTGTGTAAAATAAAAGCGTGCTGCTGCGTCTGTGCTTAACACTAGTTCATAACTAACCTGGAAGGGGAGGTTAAGGCTCGGGGGGTTTGGTGGCAACGCAGAAATAGCGAAGAAGGGCTCTTTAATCATAGATTAATGATGGAATCCTTAAGGATAGGAAGGGACTTGGAAAGAGCATCCAGTCCAACCCCCCTGCCACAGCAGGATCACCCAGACCCAGTGGCACAGGAACACAGCCAGGCGGGGCTGGAACGTCTGCAGAGAAGGAGACTCCACAGCCCCCCTGGGCAGCCTGGTCCAGTGCTCTGGGACCCTCCCTGGGAAGAAGGTCCTGCTGAGATTGAGAGGGAACCTCCTCTGTTCCAGCTGGCACCCAGTGCCCCTTGTCCTGTCCCCAGATGCCCTTGAGCAGAGCCTGGCTCCATCCTCCTGACACCCACCCCTCACTTTAAGAGACCTTCCAGTCCCTGAAAGGGGCTGTCAGAAGGCTGGGGAGAACTGGTCCCAAGGGCAGGGAATGATAGGACGAGGGGTCAGGGTTTGAAGCTGGAAAAGGAGAGATTGAGTCTGGATGGGAGGACATCTCCTCTCCCAAGCCCAGTCTCTGCCCTCGCTGTGTGCAGTAGGGGTGGGTTTCCAGCAGAGTCCCGTGTGTACTGAACGCAGCTGGAATTTCCCATCGGTGCTGAAGCTAAATGGGGAGTGGGCTACTTGATTTTCCTGATGCTGTGGTGGGGTTTGGGCTTGGGCTTGGCTTGGAATCCATCTGACCTTCCCCGTTTACTATCGATTTGCCATCTGAAGCGCTTTGGCAGGGCCAAAACATTCCGGGAACGCATGGCCGGAGTCTCCTTGGAGATGTCATGTCACCCTAATTGAGTTTCTCGAAATTATTTGATTGCAGGGTTGGGTTGGGGGAAGGAGAGGAGACTGAAAGGAGCTGAAAGGAGGGAGGGGGGGGACTTTTAGGGTTGAACAATTTGCTGTCAGAGTCGGCTGCTTTCCAAGCGCAGGCTCCAGAGAGGAGAGAGGCAGAAGATCCCTGAAGGCAAAGCTGGACAGGGGCCTTAGAAAGCAAAGAACGTCGTGGAATCGCGGGAGGGTTTGGGTTGGAAAGGGCGTTTCGAGGTCATCCAGCCTCTGACACCTGCTCCTGGTGGGAATGTTCTCTGCGGATCGTGGAATGGCAGAATGGTCTGGATCGAAGGGGTCTTTTGAGGTCTCCTCATCCAACCTCCTCCCCTGCAGTGGGTCAGTGTTCTGCTGGCTGCAGGGGTCGGGGTCTGTGTTTGGGTCTGATCCACTGGGAATTTGATCTGATCCACTGGGAATTTGATCTTGTGTCTAAGACCTGAGTTCTCCCCGGAACATGGAATGGTTTGGGTTGAGGGGACCTCTCAAGCCCATCCAGTCCCACCCTCTGCAGTGAGCAGGGACATCCCCCAGCCAGAGCCCCAAGGTCCGACCTGAACTGGGATGGTTCCCACGGATGGGGCTTCTCCTACCTCCCTGGGGAACCTATTTAACCTCCTGGCAGCATCACCCCGGATCCTGTGGGAAGCTGGGAATTTAACGGGAATAAAACCAGCTTCACCAACCTCATGGAGTTTGCAGAGTGGAGGGTGATTTGGGAGCACGAGTGACCCCACCAGCGGCTTCGTATGGATCTCAGCTCTAACACTGAGCTCACGGGGCTGCATCTGTGAATACGGGGGAACCTAGAGGCCAAGCAGGGCCTGTCCCGCTGCGGGGGGGGGGGTTCTCATGCAAACAGCCAGCGCAGTCTTGCAAGGAGACGCCGAGAGGAGAAACTCTCCTCTCACAGCATCCAACGTCCTTGAGAAGCTCTCCTCTCACAGCATCCAACGTCCTCGAGAAACTCTCCCCTCACAGCATCCAACGTCCTCGAGAGGAGAAACTCTCCCCTCACAGCATCCAACATCCTCGAGAGGAGACGCTCTCCCCCCACAGCATCCACTGTCCTCGGGCAGTTCCTTAGCAACCCTGACAAAAGAAAATGGATCGTGAGAGCTGAAGAGGCCAGGCTGCTGTAATTCAGCAATTTGCAGCCCCTGACACAGCCACCAGTGCTGACAGCCTGGCCCCAACCGTCGTCCAGCGTCCTCCGGCAGATGGGAGCAGACAGGCTGTTGTGGAGGAAGCTGACAAAAGCTCTTCTCTTCACTCCTGATGGCCTGGAAAGCAAGGAGAAAGTTCATCTCGCTAGCACCAGCCTGGCTTGTGCTCCGTGGGGTTAATGAATCGCCCGGTATTTTTAGAGCTGGAGTCATTTGGGCTCTGGAGATGCAGATAGCTGTGAGCTGATGTAGGGCTGGGCCGGAGCATCGTCACATCCCAAGTGGAAAAGTCTCCAACTCAGCGCTCGGGTTCTGTGGGAGGAGGAGGAGGAGGAGGTTTGCACGATGTCCACAGCCCTCTCTGGGTGACAGCGGTCGCTTTTCGGAGCAAGAGTCACTGAAACAGCACCACTGACCCTGCAGCCAGTATCACCGGGAGGGCACTCTCCCCTGCCCACTGCAAACCCAGCAGCCTTGAGAAGAGGAGGAAGGCATTGCAAAAGGCCAGAGGAACCTTCTGTGCTGGGATGGCACCTCTGCCTCTCCGAACTGGGGATGGATTTGCCCCTTGGGAGGAAACCCAAGGGGAATCTCACCCCGTCTGGGAACTGCCGTGCCTCTACCTCGGACTCTGTCCTGCTCCACTTCCCCCCTGTCATGGTGCCATTCAGTTGGACTTGATGACCTTGGAGGTCTTTTCTAACCGCAATGATCCTGTACCCCCAAACCACCCCAGTAAATCCCATTTCACCCCTCTGGGTGGCTCTTTGTTACCTGCCTTGGGCATCCATTAGCCCAGCACCCTGAGCCCTACGTGTGGGTCCTGTATCCCCCAGGCACATCTCACCCTGCTTCTGAAACCACCCCAGCCACCCAGGGCTCAACCCGTCACCGCGATCCCTGTGGCAAATGAGTGCTGGAGAAGAAAATCAACCCTCTGTAGAGGAACAACCACCACACTGCTGGAGCTGTCTGTCCCAGCCACCGCTTCCAGCTGCTGCAGCCCCAGCAACGGACAGAGACACCAGCTGAAAACATCAGGGCCAACTCCTAGGGACGAGGATTTGAAGGGTTCAAGATTGTTTCTTCTACTCCATGGCTTCTTCCTGTTCTTCCTTTGGAGGGAAAACATGAAGAGCCCAGCTGTGAGTCAGTCCTGGGGGTGGTGAAGCTGGTCTTTGGGCCTGGCAGGATCACGGGCAGCGATCGGCGAGAGAGCCCCAGACAGTTTTATCCCAGAGAGGGTTTTCTGATCTTGCATTTCCACCAGAAGCTCAAAGCAGAGGTAATTAATTGCCAGGAAGATGGAGAGAGGGACTGCTCCTTACGAGCAGCCAAGTGCTTTGGGTATGAGCAGAGCTGCAAATCCCCGGTGACCCTGCAGCAGCAGCAGCAGCAGCAGCAGCAGCAAGAGATTCACAGCCCAAGAAAGCAAGAAGAAAAGGGCAGGGATCGTAGAATCACAGAGGGGTTGGAAGAGGCCTCCAGATGTCATCTGATCCAACCCTCTGCAACACGGAGGGCCATCACTCGCTGGGAGAAAGGCAACCCAGTACTTGAGCCCCGGCAAGAGGAGTGAACGCCGAGTCCTCAGCTCCTCTGCTGAGGGCCCAGCTTGAAGCAGCAGGGCTTTCCCAGCCCTGGGTACCTGCTTTACGGCCACCTTGGAGAGACGTGGTTGTCCTAGCAGTCAGAGGATGGAACTGGTGATCTTGAAGTTGTCTTCTGACCAACACAGTTCTGTGATCTGATGCTGCTGGCACCTTGGAAGGAGTGGGAATCCCCCACAAACTGAGGTTACGGGGAAGAGAACTCCACCAGACATCAGCCCCCAGCACGGGAAGGACCATTTGCCCAGGGTCATGACGAGATGGGCATCACTATCGCAGCGAGGTCATCCCCCTCCCTCTGCAGGTTTGAAAATGCACTGAGTCTTGGAGATCCTTAAAGAAGGGGCAGAGCAGCCCAGAAAACTCCCTTCTGTCCCTCTATGGACCTAGAGTCCAGCTCCCTCAGGCAGTTCTGGTGCTGGAAGCAGCAGACCAGACCCCAGACCCTGCACCCCACTGGCTTTGACTTGCTGGACCAGACAAAGCTCTGGGGGGGGTGTTTTGCTTTCAAGGCTTCTCTGCTGTGACATGACCACAGGTCCCCAGGTCTTGCTTTTTCCCAGTAGCAGAATGCCTGTAGTGATGAAACTTTAATAAGATCCTCCTCATCTGCCCACAGTTGGGCTGTGAATGATGATTCACAGAGGAAATGGAGCTGGGTGAGAGCAGTGGAGGCTACGGAGAGGTGGGCAGGTGTCCTGCTCCTGGAGAGCACAGACGCACGAGGGAGGCAGGTGAGGATGCTCGCCACCCAAACCTGCATTTCTCACAACTTGGGTCATTCTGGGGGGAACTTCAGGGAGTTTGAGTCTTCTTTTGCCACCAGGGAGCTCCCCTGGGTCCTCCAGGCTCTGTTCTTTCCTGGGGTTGTTTTCACGCGGGGACATTTTCAGACTTAGAGCAACATCTCCTCTCCTGAAGCAGGAAGAGAGATGCCAGTCCCCTTTGTTTTAAACCAGACTACAGGGAGGAACCGGGTGCTGTGACTTCTTCCATCTTTCTTTGTGAGCCTCCTCTCTCCTGTTTTCCCCTAGTAAAATCACCGTGAAGGCGTTGTGGCTGGCGTGGGGATTTGCCTCCTGCAAGGACGTTGTCCTGTGTCGGCCCTTCCCAACAGCAGAGTGGTTTAGGGTTAAATTAAAGGTTGAATTACCTGCTCAGGGGATGGAGATGGCTTTCACCACCTGGTCCAGGCACTGATGGGACATTCAGGATCACAAAATGATTGAGCCTGGGAAAGACCTCTGACATCAGCCAGCCCAGCCCATCATCCGGCACAACCCAGAGCAGCAGGCTGAGTGCCACTCCAGCCTTTTCTTAAATGGCTCCGGACACGGGGACTCCCCCACTGCCCTGGGCAGTCCAGTCCAGGCTCTGAGCACCCTTTCCCTGAGGAAGGGCTTCCTGACATCCAAGCTAACCCTCCCCTGGCAGCTTCAGGCCCTGCCCTCTCATCCTGGTGCTGGCTGCCTGGGAGAAGAGCCCGACCCCGTGTCCTGGGCTAGAATGAGGGTCTGGCTGGGTTGTGGGTTGGTGCCAGCACACCAACCAGCTCTTGCTGAGGATTCATCAGGCAGTGAAGCAGCTTTGCTGAAAGGAAAGGATGTAGTGACCCCCCAACCAAGAAGCAAAGGAGAAATCCCTAAATAAGTAGGAGAATTGAACCAAGTAAAAGAGGAGCTGTATCCCAGTGCCTTTACACCCGCTCTGGGAGAGGTGGGAGACAGCTAACACATGGGGTTTGGGCTTCAGATGAGAGCCCTGGGAGGAAATACACTCTAATCAGAGGGGGAATTCAGCCATCCCCTCCATCCATAGAAGTCAGTGGGGCTCCTGAGGCACTCTTACGTCAGGATGCCTGTGGAAAAGTCCCTTTTCCAGTCCCTTTGCAGGCGCCAGCTCCCCTCAACCTCTCAGGTTTGCTCCTAGCTCCTCTCATCTTGGGAGTTCTCCACAACCTGACTACAGCCTGCAGATCCTCAGTGATTTTCAGGCTGCAACAGCATCTCAGATGCAGGAACACAACAGAAACTTGAGAACCCCGGTCACCTCCTGTTTGCTAAAGGTTTGAGATCAATCCCATCTACCTTTTTTAGGGCTGAGCTTCAAGCCAAGCACTAGGACTCTTCAGAAGCCACCTGTAGGAGGTCTCTAGTCCCACCTGTACCAACAACTTCCATTCTCTCAGTGGCTGAGATGCAGCATCTGTGTCAGACCCCTGGCCCCGGTTCTTCAAACCTCGTGAGTCTTCAGGGTTGGCTTGGTTGCCCTTTGCCTTTACGGCCATGGGGATGATCTGTCTTGGCTGCCCAGGAAAGCAGTTTGTTAGCCATTATGTCTCTCCTTGCCTTTTGGGCTACTCTGGCGCTCTGGTCCCTTGAGACCTTCGGGGTCTGCTGCCATCCAGTCAGTGAAACGAGGTGATGTGCAACCCCGGCTGTGTGAAGATGGAACCATGGTGGGGGTGGGTAAATGCCCTCAACGTCCTCCTTCACAGGGCTGCAGCCATAGTGCAGAAACCAAAGCCCCCAGGTGGAGCTGGACGCTGACAGACACCTCCCTCAAGGTCCCCCTGGGTGTGGGCCAGCTCTTTCCTGATGCCCTCAAGCCATCTTGTTGCAGCCAGCAGCCAGGAAGGGCTGAACACACCATTTCACCCTTCAACCACGGTGGGACATGCCCATGGGGACAGCTTGAAGCAGCGGCAAAGGCTACAGACCACACACTCCTCCATCACACCCTCCTCTCAACCCCAGCAAAGCGTCAGTGAGGGAGGACAACCACCCCGCTGTGAGGGGTGGGATGGTTGCAGAGGTAGAGCAGCCGTTGCTCTCCCCATCCCAGCCTACAGTTCTCATGGCCTGAAGATCTGAAACTACTGGAGGTGACCAGGACCACCAAGTTTTGAGTCGGAGGGGGGACCTCAGGGCTTGATTCCTGGGGTACCCGCTTTGCCCTGTCTCCAAGGCCAGAAGTGATACCCTCCTCACGTCTCTTACACCCCTTGGCTGGTCTGCTCTGAGCAGACCCAGTTCAGTCCAAAACGGTGCTGGAGATGCTTCCACTGAGTCTCCTGGTCCTTTTGAAGTGCTCCTCTACCTCAGTGGGGTGTGATGCTGGAGCACGGCATGGAGACATCTCCCTCTGGTAGGT
Organism: Upupa epops; assembly: GCA_013397515.1. Taxonomy (NCBI): domain Eukaryota; kingdom Metazoa; phylum Chordata; class Aves; order Bucerotiformes; family Upupidae; genus Upupa; species Upupa epops. The sequence continues at coordinate 24,073 of VZRI01005384.1, forward strand.
AGTGGGGCACCATCTCTTTACTAGAAGAAGGTGGTGATGGTGCTGATGGCTTCTCCAAGCAGGTTTCAGAGAAGCCCTGGAAGCGAGCAAGGTTGAGCAGGGTCCTAGAGCCAAGAGGATGGGCCAGCAACACATCTGTGGTGGCCATTGGAGCAACCCCCCACCAGAGACTGACTCCTTTGGGGGTGTCAGCCCTAGATCATAGAATCACTGAACAATTTAGGCTTGAAGGGACCTAGATCTACTTCAAACTCCCCTGCTGTGGGCAGGGACACAGCTCTCCCACCAGAACAGATTGCTGAATGCCCCCTCCAACCTGGCCTTAAACGCTTCCAGGGACAGGGCAGCCACAGCCTCCCTGGGCATCCTGTTCCAGTGCTTCACCGCTCTCGCAGTGAAGAGTCACACTGAGCCAACCCTGTTTCCAGCAGGAAGGTCTCCAGCCCCATCCTCTGTGCAGGACAGAGCACAGTGATGCTGTGGGACACTGCAGAAGACCTCTCTGACCCCACCAGGACCAAGACGGGGGGTTCTCCTGCCTTGCTGCTGTCTGGAGGCAACCTGAGTGAAATCTGCTGGGCTTAGGGTGTTTGAGGGTCTTTATCTCGAGACAAACATTAGCCTCAGCCCCCTCTTCAGATGCTGCACCAGGACCACCCACCACATCCTTGGGACATCCTAAGACTTCCATCTTCCACGGGTTTCCCTGTTGCAGGGTGGGGGGAACAAAGCCCCCTAAGATGGGAAAACAGGCAGAGGGTAGAGAGGAGAGGAGAGCAAGGCTGCCCCTGCTGTGGATGGGGGGCTTTGAACTCCAGCCTGGGGCAGAATCCCACCGAGGGTCTGCACCAGCCCCACTCTTTGGGTAGGAGCACCAGGCTAACGCCAGTCCTCAGCACTAAAACCCTAGCAGGGTCCTCAGGGAGGCGTAACCCCCTTTTTCATCTAAAATCCCCTCACACCAACCTCCTGCTGTCAGTAGGAGCAGGAGAAAAGGGGGTTTGCATGTGTCCCCCCCCAAATCCCTGGCATCAGCACCAGACCCTGTTTGGGATGACTCTCCCTGGGGCTGTTGGGTTCAGACTTTTCCCTCCCCCTCGCTCTGCCCCCCTNNNNTCTCTCGTGGTTGTCTTTTTCCCCCCCCCCTCCTGAATGGGGAGAGGCAGCGCAGCCCCACGAGTGACGTTGGCCGCTCGCTCTGATCTCGCTGTAATGAAATCAAGCCCCAACGAAGGCTCCGCGTCTGGAGCTACCGCTCCGCACCCCGTGATCACCGGGCTTCAGCTATAAATCCACAGGGGAGGGCAAGAGCGTTTCCATAGAGAGAAAGGGAAGGGAAGAAAATAAAGAAATCAATAAGAAAGTCAGGATCTCAGCCCTCTCTCTCAAGAAGAAGAAAAGAAAAAGCCCAGGTGCAGAAGTTTCGGGGGGGATCCGATGCCTCTCTCCTCGGAGTGAGACCGCGCCAGTCCCTTCCCATCCCGAGCATCAAGGACGATCAGGTGAGTGCCTGGGGTTTCGTTTATTAAACAGCTTCATCTGCACAAAGTTTCTGCAGGGAAGGAGGAAAAGGAGAGGAAGGGGAGGACAGGGAAAAGCGGTGCAAGAAAGGGTGGGGAGAGCCTCCTCACCCTCCATCCTCCCCAGAAAATCACCCGTTTTTATGGTTCTAACAGTTGGGGAAGGAAGAGCAGGCTGGGCTGCACAGGGAGGGTTTGGAAACCTAGAAAGCAGGGAAATAAATCACTGCTGTGGTTACAGGGATGGGGAGGAGAGCAGGGAGCAGCCCCATCCCCGCTGCTGGGCGTTCTGGAGCCCTGGGAATCAGCAGCATCAGGAGAGATCCGAGAGGAAAGCGGAGTCAGCGTCAGGAAGAGGTCGCAAAGTCTGCAGCTCTCTCTCCCGCTGCTGTTTCAGCCCAGATTTACTTTTTGGAGGAGAACATAAATAATAACTCGGCTTCATTCAGAGCCCCCGCTGCCACGGAGCCCGTGATGACCACTCTGCTCCCACCTCGTTGCTGCCCTGCTGGAGCGAAGGAGTTCTCCTCAGCCGATCCGAGAGGTCCTGCTGTGACTGTCCACATCATCCCGACAGCCTGGAAATTGCTTGTGGCCACCCCGGCGATTTCCACCAGCAGGTCCCCTCTGGCAGATTTAACTGCTGTTTCCTCAGCTCAGCTCTGCAGGTGGCTTTTTCGTTCTAGAGGGGGGGAAAAACCCCCCATCCCAACAAAAATCCCGATTCCAGCTTGATTTCTGCTCCTAAAACTCTCCTTTCTGCCACCCTGAGACACAAAACGACCTTAAAAAGAGGGAATCAACCCAAAAGAGCAGCTCCTGCCAGCCAGGGCGGGGGGGTCTGCTGCTTTGCCTTGAGTTTTGCTCTCCATGCCAGGATGGATGCCCCCCCCTGCAGCCCAGGACCAGGGAACAGGGGGCCGGCTGGGTTTCGGCTGTGTTTCCTCACGGCTCTGCCTTTCCCTTCACTCGGCTAAGGATCCCAAAGAGTTTTGGAAGCAGAAAATAGGCTGAGCTGGGCACGGGGCTCAGACAGCGGGTTGGGATGGCTGTGGAGTCGCTGTCGAAGAGCTGGAGATGCTGCTTGAACCAGCTCAGCGCTCTCCCACCTGCTGCTTCTAGGGCTGAACACATCTGTCAGCGGGCTGAGAGAAAGCTCTTTGTCCTGTTCAGCTTTTGAAGGCAACAAAATAAGTGCCAGGGTTTCAATTTCGGGCTGAAGGAAGGGAAGTCTGGGACCCCGAGTTACCCCCACACAGGGAGTTTGCACCTGGGAAGGGTTTTCCCTCCCCACTCCCACAGCCATGGATTTGTCGGGATCAAGACACTGCAGTCTGGACCAAGAGCAGGGCTAAGGGGATTGTTCTTGTAGGGGGGGTGAGCTCAGCGGGGTTTGGGAAGCAAAGACATCCCTGGATGGTGAAAGGCCTGGAGTTAGGGATAGGATTTGGCGGTAGCCGTGGGCGAGCGCTTGGACTTTATGACCTGCAAGTTCTTCTCCAACCTAAATAATTCCATAACTCCAGGCAATCGAGCTGCTCCCTTAAACCCCATCCCTAGAACCTGCCCGAATCTCCCCTCTAAGGGACCACGGGGGGGTCAAACCTTCCCAAACCGCCCTCCAAGGGATGCAGAGGGAGGAGTCACTGGGATAAACCTGGGGTTTTGGATGGGGTTGAGGACACCTTCCATCCTCAAGACACAGATGGCCACGGAGACCTGCAGGAGCCAGCCCACTCCCTGAAAGCTTCCCAGGGGCTTCCCTAGACTCCTTGGCCCTTCCAGGCTCCTCATTCCTCATCCTCAGGCGGTGTCCTCACGCCCCTGGCGACTGTGCCTGGCCAGATGTTGCCGTGCGATGAGTTTGCCACAAGATGGGGTGCAAAGCTTGGGGATGTCAGGGCTCTTGGAGAGCTCTTGTGCCCTTGAGATTGGTCCGGGGATACTGTGTGACCTCAGCTCCAGCAAAGACCCCCAACGGGACAGCCTGAAAAGGAGGAGACTCTGAGGGGACCTCCTAGCGACCTTACAAGGGGCTGCCAGAAGGCTGTTCCCAAGGGCAGGGAGCAATAGGATGAGGGGGTTGAAGCTGGAAAACGGGAGATTTAGGTTAGACAGCAGGAAAAGGCTCTGGAATCTGAGGCTGGGAGAGCCCAGGGACAGGCTGGGGGTGGAGGACCCATCCCTGGAGCCATTCAGGGTCGGGCTGGATGGGGCTCTGGGCCACCTGGTTAGAGATGGCCCTGCTTGCTGTAGGGGGTTGGACTGGGTGACCTTTGGAGGTCCCTTCCAAGCCAGCACCTTGCGTGACCCCTGATGGCCCTTTGGAGTGATTTGCTGACTTTCTGGAGGGACAGGACTCAGAAATGGGCAGAGTAGGAGGGCTCTCCCTCTGAGCCCCACAAATGACCGTACCTTAAATGAGAGTCCAGGGGATGGAGCCATGGGCTAACAGGCAACCCCCAGCCCCCAAGGCCAGGGCTGGAGAAGGGGCCTGGAGCCATCGTACTGAACGGGTGGTAGATGACTGCTGCAGCCCTGGGGCTGCCTGTCCCTGCCTCTCCATCCTCTTTGCTATCAGAGTTGCGTGAGCAACAGGCAGTCAACTTCTGGCTTCAGATAGCAAACTGATGTCTCTGGTAGCTTCAAGCTGAGCAGAGAGGAGCTGAAAGGAAAATCCACCTTCACAGTGGCTGGTAGTACCCACGGTTACTCTGGGGAGGCACGGGGACTGCAACGTGATTGTCCAGGCAAGGAGGCACCATGGTGGGCATGAGCTCTCCTGCAGCAGGCACCTCTGCAGGTGGCCAGATCCTCCCGTCCATGGAGGCTGAAGCTTTGCAAAGCACCTGGGGCATCCTGTGTCCCACCCAGCAACCCACAACCAAGGGCTTCCGTGGAGAAGGAGACCCCAAGACATGGCATAGCCATTGTATGGGATCTGGATACCGGGGAGGTGAAGGCAGAAGCAGAGAATATGGGAGGTGAATCCAGGTCCATGAGATGTGGGAGGATGAGGGGGGATGATGGTGCTCTGCCTCGGCCCCCACGGGAAGCTCACGCCTGTCTCTACCCTCCCCTCGCTCTCTCCACTGCACAGGCCACCACCATGTCTCACCCCAGGCTGCTGCTCCTCCTCACCCTCCTCTGCACCACTGAGACCAGCCAGGCTCTCCGCCTCTACAATGCCGCCTCCATCTTCAGCTGCCTCAACACAGCCCTTGCTGAAGCCCAGAAGAGCCTCCCGGAGGACAACAGCATCTTGGACAAGCGTAGCTTCGCCTTCCCATCACCAGAGGAGGCATCTGAGGAGGAGGAGGAGGAGGAGGAGGATGAAGAGATGGGGAAAAGGACATTCCCGGGGGAAGGTCGTTACAAATACGTCTCCCAGGCACAGGTGAAGGGCAAGACCTACCAAAACCGGGCCAAGAGCGACCGCCGCACCAAGGTCACCCTCTCCCTTGACGTCCCCACCAACATCATGAACATCCTCTTCAACATCGCCAAAGCCAAGAACTTGCGGGCAAAGGCTGCTGCCAACGCCCACCTCATGGCCCAAATCGGGCGGCGGAAGTGACCACCCCGCGGGCCAGGAGAACTCTGAACAGGGTTTGCTGTGTGGGGCCACTGCCTGGCCCCAGCCCGCCGGCCGGCGGGGACTGACAGCCGTGTATGATAGCAGTGATGTATAGTTTGAACCCATAGAGCTACCTATCTCTTCTTCCTCCTTCTCTCCCTCCCAGTTTCCTCTGCCCTTCCTCCTCCTGGACGTTTCCGCACACAGGGAAGAGGTTTGTGTGCGCAGCCGGCCAAGAGGACGTTGCCTTGGGAGGGTCCTTAATTAAAGCTGCAGTCTCCAGAGTTTCCAATGCCTTGTTCACCCATCACTTCCACCAGGTGCTCGTTTGGGTCTGGCCAAGCCTGTAGCTTTTCCAAATCATCCCTCTGCCTCCGCCTCACCACCCTCTCCCCACCGTAGTCCAGGCCCTGCTCCCTCCCCGGTCCCTGAATACAAGTTGTCCCTGCACTGGGGAGTGGAAATTAAGCCTGGGCAGGGGATGTCAGGATGGATCTCATGGTTCCTCCTCCTGGAGGTTTGATGGGCTCTCAGGTTGGCTTTTAACCACTCCTTCCCCAGCCAGCGCCTGAAACAGACAAAGTGAGACAGCGTCACCCTCCCCGTCTGCATGGCCCTTCACACAGGTCCCCAGACCACTGGCTGGTCCTAGCCAGGGCCACCCCGTGATCATGCAGGTGAGTTTGGACCCCAAGAGCAGCAGCCAGCTTTTCCGCCTGCTGCAGACCACCCCACAGGGTCTGTCCATGTTGCCTGTTCTACCCCTGGTGCCCCCCCCTTTCCACCATCCTCCCATTCCTGGTAAATCTCTGCTGGTGCAGCCTCAGCTCCCCATCCCACTCCCCACTACGGCCCAGCTCAGCCAGCTCCTACCCGTTCACCTTGGACTATCTGTCCTTCCCTCTAAATCCTCTTTTCTTTCCACCTCCCAGCCCAGCTCCAAGATGAAACTCTTGGCCTCCATCCCTTGCTCCCCCAAGAGAGGCTGGTCAGTAGCAGCAAAGCAGCTGCCACCAGCCCCATCCAGGGCATGACCACAGGCTGGAACGTGAGGAGGTGGGAGATGTCTGGTTGAAGGCTTGGCAGATGGATCCACCAGCCGTCTGTGGAAGCAGAGCTGGAGACATCTCCTTGCCACCTCACCGGGCACCCAAAGGAGGCAATGCGCAGCCAAATACGACTCTAGTGAGCCCACACTTGGGTGACCAAGGTTCGTAGGTGACCCAGAGCCTCAGGACCTCTGTCAGACCAAGAAGCAAAACCAAAACAGTAGACGAGTAGATCAACATCTCCCCTTCAGAGCAGACACCACGCCAGCATGCCCTCGGGATCCGCGTCATGACCTCGTGAAAGGGGGTGCAGGTGACATCTTTCCTCGTCAGGGTCTGCTGTAGTCTTGGGCTACGGGACCCTTTGGGTCGTCCCTACAGAGCTCGATGTGGTTTTATAGCCCAACAGCCTCCACGTCCATCCCTCATGGGTCTGCTGGGCAGCAGGACATGGGCCTTGTCCCCACTGTACCTTCGGGGCAAATGAGGCTCCTGTGAGTGTGGCCAGAGGTGTCCCCAGGGTGTCCAGGCTCAGTCTTTCTGCAGGACAGGGGTTGTCTGGAGGAACAGTAAGGAGTGACAGCAGGATTAGCTCAGAGCCAAGGGAGAAGTCAGTGCTTTGAGCAGAAGGCTCAAAGCCTCACAATCCCATCCCAAGGTTGCTCCAGTAAAGCTCTGTCCCAGGCTGGGAGCAGCTTTTCCCCACTATTAGTTGCCTCTCTGTCAGTGAGTTTTATGCTTCTGTGTAAGGAAAATAAAGCCACTGTCCACTNATGCCTTGAAGATCTGCACCAGCTCTGCCTGGGGGCTTTTCCTAGCACCCGATCAGACAGGGGAACATCTCAGCCTCCTGCTAGGACCTGGAAATCAAAACATCGCCTCCTGAATCTTCCTTTGGCTCCTCTCTACCAAAGGCAACAAGGAAGTGCCATCAGGAGACAGGATGAATCGAATCATAGGCTTGGAAGGGACCACTCAATGGCATCCAGTCCAACCCCCCTACAACTCTCAGTCAGTGAGTTTCATGCTTCTGTGTGAGGAAAATAAAGCCACTGTCCACTCGCAGAGGGATGCTCTCCGTGGTGTGTCCCAGTCCCAGCCTTACCCCATACACTGCCACCTCTCCCCGCAGCAGCCCTGGAGATCCAGGGCATCAGGGCTTTGTGGTAAAAGCTGAAGAGGAGGCAGTGCTGCCCTGGAGCTAAGAAAGCCCAGCGAGTTTTCCTGTGACACCATCCACTGGGCATCTCCAGGAGAGTCATGGAATCACAGGAGTGGTTGGAAAAGACCTCCTAGATCATGAGGTCTAACCGTTAGCCCGCCTGTCCCAAGGCCACCACGAAACGCTGTCCCTAAGCCAAAGATCCTCATGGGTTTGCTCAGAGCCGGTGATCTGGCCTCCTCATGTCGAGGGGAAGCGTCTCTCTTGTCCTCTCTGTAGTCCCAAGGGAGGAGTCAGCTCCTACCTTACTACACCCTCCCTTCAGTTAGTTGTAGAGAGTAGTGAGGTCTCCCCGCAGCCTCCTGTCTGGAGATGCTGGCACGAGCCCTGCGAACCTGGGCTGTGTGACAGCGTGACGATGATCTGCTCTGGGCTTGAACTGCTGTGTTAACGTGGATGTGGGGGTGCTGGTCCTACTGAGATACTGCTCATGGCCCCTCTCTTTGCTCCAGCACAGCTGGCTGAGTTTCCAGTGATCAGGTTTCTCTGGTCCCCTGTTGCTGTGCACAACCCTGCTAAAGCAATCTCCGTCCTGCTGCCAGCACTGGGCCTGCCTGCAGCTCTCATTGGAGTTGAGATGAGAACTCCAATGCCTCCGTCTGAGAAACCCCTGCAAAACCCCTCAGCCCGTACCTTTGGCTCGAAAGCAATGAGGTCTCTCTCCAGTCAGACCTCTTTCCTCTGCTGCTGGGTGCTGGATGCTCCCCAGACATGATGCAACAAGTGCTACAGACACTTAATGAGCTGGAAAAAAGGGGGGGATTTAACTTTGATCTCCGCAGATCCCCTGGACTGCTGAAGGTTATTCCTCTACTGGGGACTCTGGATAAGTGAGCCCAGAAGAGGAGCTGGCTGAGATGCGGTGGAGCAGCTGGAGCTGCAGCCAGGCAGTAATTGGAAGCCTCTGGATTGCACTGGAGGAAAGGTTAAACAACCTGAGGCAGGGGCGAAGGGGCCTGGTTCTTGCTCAAGTCTGTCTCCACTTGCCATTACTCAGCTGGGCTCCTGGGGGTGGCAACCTCCCGAAGCCACCAAGCTGGATGCTCCTGGGGGGCTGTCTTGGCTCCAGCTACCCTTAGCCTGGGGAAGCAGTGTTGCTTGGACTGGTGGGACTGGCTGTGTGATGGGTGCAGAAGGCAGCATGAGCAATGCTGTGCCTCCTTTGAGCCTCCCAGAGCCTCCATGTCTAGGTTTATGTGGTGGGAACTGCTTCCCTGCTGTAGAGCCTGAAGTGGAGGGCATACTGGGGAGAAACCTTCCCAGAAAGAGTGGGGAGGCCTTGGAACAGGCTGCTCAGGGAAGGGGGGGAGGCACTGTCCCTGGAGGGGGTTAAAAAAACGGGTGTACATGGTTTGTTTGGGAGCTGTCAGGCTTTGATTCACAAGGAAGATGGCTCAAGTGACTGTAAGCAAATGGAAGAGACCCCGTGAGCAGGTTGGCAGAAGGAACACTGCACCTGGCAGCGCTCTCTGTGGGAGCAGCATCGGCAGAGCTTTAAAACATGAGAGAAGTTTTCTTCCCTCAAGGATCTGCAGCCTCTGACTTCTCCTGTGGTGTCTTTTATAAAGCTCCTTCATGACCAAGAAGTCCTCTGTGGGCTCTGACTTCTGCTTTGTAGGTCTCAGCTGCTGTTTGACGCCGCGTGAAAGTCAAAGGCTACTGAAATCATCGGACTCTGAGTCAGTGAAGTTCCTGGGTGCCCAACTCGGAGGAGAGAAAAGGGGGAAGGGGTGGAAGATAGTTAAAAGGTCAGATCACCACTCAGGACTGCAGACTTCCCTTCCACCTTGCTCCTTGGCTTCTCTGGCCACCTTTTCAGTTGGTTTCAGCTTCATGGGCAATGAGCAGGGTAGTGATGGTGACAGGGGATCGGTCCCTCCTTGCTTCCTCAGCATCACACAGTTCTGGTGTCTCCAGCAGTCCTGGTGCCAGTCTCTTGTCCTGGCTGCAGGCTGGGGAGGGCTGGTGGTCATGCTCTTTGAACAGCAGCCACCACTGTGGCTCATCAAGACAGGAGGCCAGTCATGGTTTGATGGAACTATTGAGGCTGGAGAAGACCTCTGAGCTCATCCAGCCCAACCCATGACCTAACATCTCCACAACCTAGACCAGGGCACTAAGAGCCACAGCCAGTCTTTTCTCAAATGTCTCCAGGCCTGGGGACTCCACCACTGCCCTGGGCAGCCCATTCCAGGCTCTGAGCACACTTTCCATCTGGAAGGGCTTCCTAAAGTCCAACCTAACCCTCCACTGAAGCAGCTTCAGGTACTGGAGCCAATTGCCTGGGAGAAGAGCCCAACACCCACCTGACTGTAACCTCCCTTCAGGAAGTTGGAGAGAGGGAGAAGGTCTCCCCTGATTCTCCCCTTCTCCAGGCTAAACACCTCCAGCTCCCTCAGCTTGGGTCCCCCTTGGGTGTCCTCCAGGCTAAACCTTCCCAGCTCCCTCAGCCTCTCCTCATCAGACTTTTCTTGGCCCTGTTAAACCTCATCCTGTCGGCCTCAGCCCATTGACCCAGCCTGTCCCAGTTTCTCTGCAGCATCTTTCTCCCTTCCAGCAGATTGATGCTCCCCTCCAACTTGGTGTCACCTGTGAATTTACTAAGGGCAGACTCAATCCCCTCAGCCAGATCATCAATAAAGATGCTGAGTAGAGCTGAGTGCTGTACTAATTCCAGTACTCCATCAGCCAGTCCTTTCCTGCTCGCAAACCACATTCTAGCAAGGCACCTCCCCTGGTGGGCTCACTTACCAGCTGAGAGCCTTCTGGACTGTTCTCTCTCTGGTGTGTTGTTTCCAGCAACTGTCTGGTAACTCGAGGTCCCCCACAAGACCAAAAGCTTGTGATGATGTGGCCTCTGCCAGTTGTCTAGAGAACAACTCCTCAACCTCCTCATCCTGGTTGGATGGTCTATAACAGACTCCTCCCAGGGTATCTGCTTCACTGGCCTTCCTCAACTTTAGTTGGTCCATCACACCTTTTGATTCCATGTAGTCAAAACACTCCCTGACACAGCTACCCCGCTGCCCTTTCCATCTTGTCCATTCTGTTCTGGCTTCTAGCCACCCACTGCAGCACTCTGCATGCGTAAGTCATCCACTGCTCTTCCACCATGGTGACTACCTCATAGTTGTTGTGGTGCAGAGAGTGGCTTCTGGTTCCAGTTCTCCCTGAGGAGAACACCACCCGGGCTCCTGAGGGCTGCCCAGGGCTCTGGAGTCTTTTTTGATGCTGTTTGTCAGGTTTCTCTCTGTAACACCATCGTTAACTAACCTGGATAACCAAGAGGGGAGAGCAGTCTGATGGCTGTACCAGAGCAGAATGGACCCTAGTAGTATGTCTGACCCTGGCCCCCGGATCTGCTCAGCATACGGGGTCCTTGGTTCCTTTCAGAAGGGAGTAGCTGACCACAATTCCCCTCCTTTCTTTGTTGTTAGGACTATTCCTAGCGTGCGGAAGAGACCAAATCAACTTGGGTGACTCCCCTGATGGACTTTCATCTCCATCATTATCTGTTTATCCCCCGTACCTGTTGTGCAAGGACAACTTGGAAGGGGACAGAGGCTGAGAGGGGAATCACCTGCCTTGCTGAGCAGGGACCTGTTTCCATTCCCCCTTGTCTCATAGGTACCTGGTGGCAAGGGAGGAGGGGAGCCTCTCCACCTGCTGCCCACTCCTCAAGGATAGTAGGGCCTGATTCCACCAGACCATCTCGCTCTCACACTCCCTTCTCATCCTCAGGCTTTTAACCTCCTCCTTTAGCTCAGGGACCATGCTGAGCACATCGTTTGTCTGGTCCCACTAAGCACAGCTGTTATCTCTGTCCCTCTCTGCTAGCAGTGCCAGGCTCCGGCACTCCCCGCAGCCAGACACCTGGTTACAGAGCACCTTCCTGTAGATAAATCAGTACTCCTCAGTGTACTCCCCTCCATCTGCTGAGTCCCTTCCAGCCTCCTCATATTCCTTCTGCAGAGCAGCCAGGTCCTGCAGATGCTGTGCTGATAGGTTTCCCAGCTGCTGGAGCACATGGCTGCACTCCAGCCCCGGCTCAGCCGTGCTGGTTGGGGTGCTGTCACTCACATCTTTGGGTGACTACATCCATGCCTTCTAGTTCCAGTTGCCTGTGGGGAATGGGGCCACCAGGGAGAGGTGGGAGCCCTCAGGACCATGCCTGGAGACTTCCCAGCACCTGTGGGTACAGAGGCAGATGTCATCTTTGCTCTTTCAAGCATCTTTGAACCCAAAACAGTCTTGTTTCTGGCAAGCAGAGCAGCTACGCTTCCCCTGGGGGGGTTCTTGTCAGTGTGGGGACAAGCAACTGGGTGTTGGCCCTGTCCCCAGGAACAAGGGAGGAGAAAGCAGTCACCTGTGGTGGGTGAAAGGAGAGCAACTCAGCCTAAGGGTTTTGTGGCTGGCTGGCTTTGGGAAGTCCCAATAAGCTACACCAACCTAGCAAAGAAGATGGAGAGGAGCCATGAAATGAGGCAGGACTGTGAGCACTCAGTCTCTATCTTGTGGCAGCACTGACTGCTTTCACTCCCACACCATCCCTGTCATACAGGTCAGGCTTACCCTGGCGGGACAAACTCCGACCCAGGCAGGTATCACACACCAGCTCCTGAGCAAGACCCCAGCACAGAGCTGCAGCAACAGTCTAAGCAGCAGAATGTGTTCAGGCAACAAGAGAGCTTTAACAAAAGTGGTGAGGAAAATCCCACCCCCCAGAGAGGGGCTTTTCACCCAGGCACCACGTCCCATTATGAGCCTTAGAGTGAACAGCTGAGGGAGCTGGGGGCTGCTTGGTCTGGAGAGGAGGAGGCTGAGGGGAGACCTTCTCACTGTCTGCAACTGCCTGAACTTTAGGAGGGGGGAAGAGAGGTGGAGGTTGGTCTCTTCTCCCAAGGGAAAAACAATAGGACAAGGGGAAGTGGCCTCAAGCTGCCCCAGAGGAAGCTGAGGGGAAACTTCTTCGTGGGAAGAGCCCTCAGGCCTTGGCAGAGGCTGCCCAGGGAGGGCACTGAATCACCATCCCTAGACCTAGGCAGCTTTCCCAGGCATGAAGATCTGGAGCTCATGGACAGGGTTTAGCGGTGGGAGGGGGCAGTTGGGTTAAGAGCTGGACTTTATGATCTTGGAGGTCTTTTCCAACCTGCACAATTCTGTGATTGTGTCACTGGTTAAACTGGGGCTTCCCCACCTGCTCCCAGACATGCTTCCTCTGGGCTGGAACCCTTCTGGATGTGAGAGCTCCAGATAAGACCCTGCAGGATATAGAACCCTTCCCTTACAGCGATATTTACAGCTGATGATCCTCACAAGCAACTTGCTTCTAGCACACTCCTTTACCAGGAGTTGCTCTTCTCCCCAAGGCAAGAACTAGCAGCAACAGCCTTCCCACCCAAACACTCCAGCTAAACACAAAGAACTCCAAGAAAAAGAGTCTTTATTAAAATACAATTAAAAAAAGACTGTTGCATAGAAGTGTACAGGTGCTTTGCTACTTTCAAAGTGCTTTACTGTAAAAGCCAGAGCAAGAGTTGGCCATCTGGGGGGGCAAAGCAGGCAGCTCACAGCATTCTTCTGGACTAGGAACACGGTTCCCGTGGCAAAGGGCAGGATGTGTCCCCAGCGCTAAGCCAGGCACCTATCCAGCTTCACTCATCAATAAGATAGCAGCGTGATAAAGCTCAAGACACCCATGCTACAAGTGCACTATGAGCAGGTTTGCTAGGCAAGCAGAAAAGGTATAATACATCAAACAGTAGCGCTGAGGTCCTGGACAATCCTTCGGCATCTCCAGGCACTGGGGGAGAGTTTTGCCTGATGACAGAGGGGTTGGATTTAATCTAAAGGTTTGACTTTAAGATGACACCGTTGTTTGTTAATATTCATCCTCATCAGCTTCATCTTCTTCTCCATCTGCCGAGTCCCTTCCAACCTCCTCATAATCCTTCTCCAGAGCAGCCAGGTCCTCCCGGGCCTCTGAGAACTCACCCTCCTCCATGCCCTCCCCCACATACCAGTGCACAAAGGCTCGCTTGGCATACATCAGGTCAAACTTGTGGTCTAGGCGGGCCCACGCCTCCGCGATGGCCGTTGTATTGCTCAGCATGCAGACAGCACGCTGCACCTTGGCCAGGTCTCCCCCAGGCACCACTGTGGGGGGCTGGTAGTTAATACCCACCTTAAAGCCTGTGGGGCACCAGTCCACAAACTGGATGGAGCGGCGGGTTTTAATGGCTGCGATGGCTGCGTTCACATCCTTGGGCACCACGTCGCCCCGGTACAGCAGGCAGCAGGCCATGTACTTGCCACGGCGAGGGTCACACTTGACCATCTGGTTGGAGAACTCAAAGCAAGCATTGGTGATCTCTGGCACCGATAGCTGCTCATGGTAGGCCTTCTCCGCCGAGATGATGGGTGCGTAGGTGGTGAGGGGGAAGTGTATCCGAGGGTAGGGAACCAGGTTGGTCTGGAATTCAATCAGGTCAACATTCAAAGCACCGTTGAATCTCAAGGAGGCAGTGACCGATGAGACGATCTGCCCTATCAGCCTGTTGAGGTTGGTGTAGGTGGGACGCTCAATGTCCAGGTTACGGTTGCAGATGTCATAGATGGCCTCGTTATCCACCATGAAGGAGCAGTCAGAATGCTCTAGGGTGGTGTGGGTGGTGAGGATGGAGTTGTAGGGCTCCACCACTGCTGTGGAGACCTGTGGAGCTGGGTACACCGAGAACTCCAGCTTGGACTTCTTGCTGTACTCCACTGAGAGCCGTTCCATGAGGAGGGAGGTGAAGCCGGAGCCTGTTCCTCCCCCAAAGCTGTGGAAAACCAGGAAGCCTTGGAGGCCACTGCACTGGTCAGCCTGTAGAATAATGCAGATTTATCTCTGTTAAAGCCTGGAATATCTATCCCAAATAATACATTAAATTCTGCTTAGCCAATCCCTCAAGTATATTCACCTGATCGCCCTCCTGAGCATCTTAATTAATTAATGTGTTAATCAACTGCAGCATTTCCATGGAGCTCCCATAAGTAGCTTTGTTTGGTGAGATGGAAACTCTTGGCCAGTTGTTCCATTACCAGCTCAAAGCACCCCAGCACCCATCTAGGGAGATCAGGCAGCATGGTGGTTCTCAGACCCCAGCAGACACCTCTAAACCATCTCACCAACAGGCATCCATGTCTGTTGTTATAACCCTACTGCCCTCAGATGTGGCGTTTGCTCTTCCCAACAGGGCTCTAATCACCCATCTAGAATTAACATGCAAATTGCACAACCAAGGTGTGGCTTCCTTGTGGTCAAAGTCCTCGTCCACCTCTTGGACCTAGTGTTGTGTCACTTCGCGTACGACACGCAACAACAGCTGCTTTTAGAGCAGATAGATAACCATGAGGTTGAGTCGCAGACCTAACCCCAGCAGCAACTACCCTTGGAGCTCCTAGAAAAGAGTGTTTTCCTTGAAGGCTTCCACCCCAAACCCAAACCCCGATTTTATTGTCCATATTGTGTCATTTTCTTACCATTTTCCGAATCCTGCTAAGGACAGTGTCTATAATCTCCTTTCCAATGGTGTAGTGGCCACGGGCATAGTTGTTCGCAGCATCTTCCTTGCCAGTGATGAGCTGCTCTGGGTGGAAGAGCCCATGGTAGGTCCCAGTCCTGATCTCATCTGCACAAAGAGGAGCAGGCATGGAAAGCAGCACAGTTAGAGGTTGTGATCATTAAAACACAGCAGATCTACCAGGAGCCTAGGCAAGGTGACCATCATGGCATAATTATTTCAGACTAGGTATAAGAGAAGGGGTAAGAATCACCCTGTTCAGGCTAATCAATCAAGATCCTACTATACCCATCTTCACCAGCAGCCACTCGAATCTCTTTGGCTTACAGAGTTAGGACACTGTCTGTGGGTCCAAACTTATTGCAGGCTATTAGTTATCCCATGCAAATCATGTTTCTGCTTGTTGCAAAGCATCCCGAGATGGCTGGAAGCACCACCTCCACGCTCTGCTCTACAGCACCCTGAAGAACAGGCATGGTGCTTCCAATGCCATCATTCCTTCTGGATGCACCCAACCAGCTCCAGGCACCTTATGAAGGCCGGCATTAGGAGCTGTTTCTTTCAGCTCTGCAAGATCAGCAAGGCTGGAGACACCTCTAACAGGCACTTAAACCCACTCAGCCTCAGTATTCTCATCTCTGCCGGCTCCTTCACTAAAGTTCCAAGTTTAGTGCCTTGATAAAGTGCCTAAAAATTAGGTGGAACCGAAGCAAACATCTACATTCCATCCCTTAGATGAAACCATGAGTCACACGTCCCAGACAGTAAGATAGGATCAAGCACCCAGGAGAAGCCTGGAAGGCAGAAGCAGGATGATGGAGTCATTTCCATCATCTCCTTGAGCCAAGAGAATGTTTTCTAGGAAGATTCTCTGAATCGATTCAAGGCATCAAGTTAAACTCCTGGAGATCATTAATGGAGCTGGTAGGAGAAGCAGAAAGCTTGCAGCAAGCTACCCAGTTCCCACAGAAGCCTGACATTTGTGGCATCCACCTGCCCTCTGAAGATGCTTTGTGGGCAGCATTAAAAGCAGAGGTACCTCATCAGGTCACGGGTCATCTGGTCAGAGGTACTGAGGTTGATAAACCCATGTCCCTTTACATCTACTGAGGATCCTGCTCGAGACAGCAGGTCTCTTAAAATCCAAGACAAGTCAGCTTATTAAGAATAATGGGTTTGTCACCCTCAGGTCCATTTGGACATGCAAACGTCCTCCTTCTAGTGGCTGGAGGCATTTTATTAGAGCAGAGGAGTAGGGGCTGCTGGGCAACACAAGCCCCAAGGGACAAAAAAAGTGGGGAATCAGGAGCAACAGTTAAAGATGTCACAACATCCAACTGCCACGCTATTACCAATGACAGTGGGTTCCAAGTCTATGAACACCGCCCGAGGAACGTGCTTCCCAGACGCAGTCTCGCAGAAGAAGGTCTCAAAAGAAGAATCCACTTGCTCAGATTTCAGCTCCACAGGTTTCACCTGCTTGGGGCCAGGAATGGTCCCGTCTGCCTGGATCCCGTGCTCGAGGCAGTAGAGTTCCCAGCAGGCATTACCCATCTGCACACCAGCCTGCCCGATGTGGATGGAAATGCACTCCCTCTGGAAGGGGAAACAGCTTGTTAATGTGATTTCTAGACATCCTGTGACAGCATTAGCCCCCCACACACACTTCTCCAAGCCCACTTGCTACTGGGGATGAGGAAAACAGGCAGCTTCCGCCCACTGCTGGGAGCTGGAGTGAGGATCAAACCGTGATCTGTGGGGCAGCTGGGTGTAGCCAAGCAGCACACATCACATCCCTAGGAAAGGCTCTTACAGCCCAAAAAGAGGAGGAGGAAGGAAGGAGGTTATGGGCTTCGTGCTGAGGCAGGAAGCAGCTGAGCAGCAATTTGCTCAACGCTCAGCCAGCCCTAACAGAGTAGAGCAGCAGTCAATTCCCAGAGTAACAGGGACAACATCTCTGGTGTCCTTCATCCAAAGTTAAAGCTCTGCACCAAGCCAAGCTTGGGACACTCAGCAGGAAATGAGGCTGTAAGGGACCAGCATCTGCCCAGGACCAGAGCAAGGGTGGGTTGACACCTAAGCAGAAGCTCCGAGTCCTGACTTAACCAGGTCACCCTGCAGTAGCCTCTAACTCACTCCAGGGCAGTACTGAAGGTACTGATGTCTCCTGGAGACTCTCAGAACTTCTGGTGGTTGCACACTTCCCTGTATAATTGGCATCTCTAGTCTTTCCACTGCCCCAAGATCAAAGCCCTGCTGCAGCGACTACAGAGGCTCATGTCCCAGCCCCCAAGCAGCAACTCCCAGCTACTGCCATGCATGGTGCTGCTTCCCAAGGGATCATCATGAAAAGAAGCTGGGGATCCCACCTGGGGACAGTAAGCAATATGGTTGATCCCATCACTTATAGCATTGGTGGGCAGCTTGGTTCAGGTGTGTCCCTATTCCTCACCACCCCCTAATCCTACCTAGAGCTGAAGGGTCCCCATAGATATACCGAACAACCCTGCTCCAAGTAGCCCACCTTGGGCAGATCATGACAAACTCCACCAACAGACCAGTTGCCTCATATCTGAGATGATAGACTAGGTGTTCACACCTCCACCTGCAACTATTCCATCCCTTCAAAGGCCCAGGTAATGGCCCTGGGCACTTAGAATCACAGAATCATCCAGGTCAGAAGAGCCCTCTAAGACCACCAAGTCCAACTGTCAACCCAACCCCACCACAGCACTAAGTCATGGTTGCTGCTGCCAGATCTAGGTGTTTCCTGAACACCTCCAGGGACAGGAGTTACACCACCTGCCCGGGTGTTGGCCATCAGGAGGAAGGATTCAAGGTACCTTCTCCCCTCTCGGTCTCCAAACATGGAAGTGTCAAAAATATCTCTCAGCCCTCAAGCAACTGCAGTGACTACCACATTCCCAGATCATCCTCCATAACACAAGATGCCAACTGAATGGACCTTTCTGGTACCAGGGGGACACCAACCCCTTTCTCCACAGCTGGTTAAACACAGCTTAATCCCAGTCTGGACCCAGACTACCCATTCTGCTGGGCGTGGAGGCCACATTTAAGTGCTCCCTCTCCGAGTTGATATTTGCACTATGTGGGAAATGCTGGCTGCCATTTGCCCACCCGTGTCAGCAAGATGGTTGCAATAGCTCCTTGCCACAGTTTGCAAGGGTCAGTGCCACAGATGCTTCACCAGTGTTGGCTGGGACAGCTGCTCCACTCACTATCCTCTCCCAGCACCTGCTTCAAGAGAGCACTTGGTATTTTCAGCTCAGAGCACAGAGAATGGGTGAAAAAATTAAGGGGAAAAAAAATGGAGGGGGCCTACTGGAAGGAAAAAAGGGGCATTTTTTCTACCTTTTTCTACCTTTCTTCCTCCCCTAAAATGCCAGGAGGTTTTTTTGAGATCCCAGAGCAACAAGACTCACAGTGAACTGAGTTACATTAATTTTTTAATCCCCCCACACCCCCCCAGACTATAGACAGGCTATTGTTGTCCAGATGATTCTCCCAATGGAAATATCCATGTAAATGTTTAACTGTTTTATGGCCAAGCTAAGTTGTAGAGAGCAGCAGATAAAAGAGAAAGAAAGGTTCAAAAAGCTGCAAATTAACTTTGAAGTTTTCTTTCCTCCCTCTGCAACCAGAGGGGCACAGCCAGATGATTCCTGTTTCCTCAACAAGTTAGTCCTCTGCATCCCCAGTAAGGTGACAATTGCTTTGCCCTACACAAAACACTTTAGCTGGTCCAGCTGAGGGCTGAAGAGGTTGGGTATTTTTTAGTGATCATATCAATTTCCTTTCCACTTTCACAGCTGGAAGAACAAAAAACCCAATCCATTAAAAAAAAGAGAAGGAAAGAAGGAATTTATTCATTTCATATCTAAATCCCAAGGGTTTGGAGCAGACAAAGGCAACATGGCAGCTCGCTCCCAAGGAATAAAAAGAGAGATCCTAAAGGTCTCTGCAAGTTGCACAAGTTTCTTGTGTCAGCACTGGAGTCGAAGAGTTAAACTTTAGGAAAAGGAGTGGCAGTGCCAAAACTTAGAAGTTTAGTTCTTCGCATAGCTGTGCGTGAAGATATTCTGGTTCCACAGCCCCCCACCCCAAAAAAGAAGAGTTTAACCCATGAAGGAGACTCAAACTTTGTTAACTCTCCAGATCCCAGTGCAGAGAGACCACTTAAACCAGCTCTTCTCTCAACCTCAGCCCCACGCTTTTCCCTTATAAGGGGCAAAACGCTGAATCAATAAAGGGGAAGGTAACCAGCAAATAAAGAAAGTTGTTTGGGATTAACATCCACGAGGGAAAGGAGAAAGAAAAGGATCTCAAAAATGAAGAGCTCTGGGCACACGCACGGAAGAAAACAAACAGAGTAATTTAAAAGCAGTAACTTTAAGCCAGGACTAAGGGAAACACAAAACACACTCTTACCATGATGAAGCTGGAGACTTAGTAAGATCTAAAGGAAAACAGCTGCTGCCCCTGCCTCTCCCTGCAACTTTATAGCCCAGGAAGGCTTGACTCCACCTGAATATAAAGAGACTTTCTGCCAGCTTAAAGGAGCAGAGCTCCTTTTCCTTTGCATCCCTTGGAATAGCAAGGGATAAAGTGAGCTGTAAGCGTCTCGGCTGGTTTGATTTTGGGGATTCAACAGCCCTGAGTATGGTGCAACGTGAGAAGTTATTTGGGTTTTTGGGGTTTGGGTTTTTTTTCAGAGCTGTTTTTCATTTTGGAATTGTTTTTCTCAGAGGTATTTGGTTTTTAGGGGTTTTTTTCAGAGGGTATTTGGTTTTTGCAGGTTTTTTTCAGAGGTTATTTGGGTTTTAGGGATTTTTTTCAGAGGGTATTTGTTTTTTGCAGGTTTTTTTCAGAGATTATTTGGTTTTTAGGATTTTTTTCAGAGGATATTTGGATTTTAGGGTTTTTTTCAGATAGTATTTGGGGATTTGGTTGGGTTTTTTCAGGTTTCTTTTGTTATAGAGGTGCTTTTTTATCACAGATCCTCAATCAGGGGGAAAAAAAAGATGCTAAAGTTTGGGCTTGGCTAAAAGAAGGAGACGTGGTGTTTTGTATGCCACATATTATCCAGCAGAAAGCATCTTCCCCTTATCAATACTCAGAGTGCTGACACTGATATCCTGTATCTCATCTATTTTTAGAGACAATCCTGACATTTTGGGGGGGGGGTTGTTCTGTGGCTCCACTGACCTTTGGGGGAATCCACTGGTTTTAGAACCTCTGGGACATTCCAGTGCTGGCTCAGAGCCTCTGTTGTCTTTGCCCACTGCCCACTAAGGGTTTGTTTTGTCCTGCTGCTGACATAAAAGACTCAAATCCATCCTGTAAATGGGCTGGGATGTAAGATTCATCTGGGTCTGCCCTTAAGAGTCAATAGTGCCTGTATGGTAAACGAGACTGGTTAGTGGTGACTTTTTTACTAATTCCCTTATTTATCTCTTTATTCTCTCATTAAAATGATCCCTTTTACCTCCTCATCAAGGTGGGCAGACATCAGAGCAGGAACATCAAGATGCAGGAATTTTCATCCTCAGATACATCCAAAACTCACCCACAGCAGTCACAGACAGTATCACAATATCACAGTGATGATAAGGTTGGAAAAGACCTTCAAGATCACCCAGTCCAACCTAAATCCAACTAAACCAAGTAACCCTAACATCTAACATCTAGATCATGCCACTCAGCACTTCATCCAGACTAACCTTGAGCACCTCCAAAGTCCTCAAGCACCGTGTTCTCAGTTGACCTCGCAGTATCTTCTGATTGCAAGAACAACCCCAGGCTTCTTCCAGGAAGTTTTCTTTCCCTTTGTACAGTCAGTTGAGCATGAGGGGTCTTCACCCCCAAACTCAGCCAAGACATGGGGACAAGACTGGAGCCTCGATGGAACAAGACATGAGTTGACCTGGAAGAAGGCGGCATCTATGCAAGAGCTCTTCTTCACCTGCATGCTCAGCCCAACCCCAGCCTCTGAGGGCAGATGGGAGCATTACCCTGCTCCTCCTTGGGACTACGCCATGGATTTAGGGAATTCAAGCCAAACAGGTTGGATGCACAGCTGTGCCTGTTTTGAAAGTGGGGGAATTCACCATAACTGGGTCAAGCAGGGTGCTTTTGCTAGACTGAGCATCATGTAAAAACTGGTGGCAGCATTTGGAGGCACTGATGGCCTCCAAACCTCCGCTAGGAAACAATGTGACTTAAAGGGTAGAGAGAAGCTCATCATTTCTCACCTAAACCAAGAACCTCTCAACACCAGCCTCTCGAACCCCTCGGTCTGCACCAAGCCTGCCAGTCTGGCAAGATCTTCTCTATTCCAAGAGGCATTGGTTCCTCAACAAGAGCAAGAGGCAGGCACTTGGGCAGCTTAAAGCATGAGGAGTTTTTTCACAGAATGATGAGCTTCTGGGCAACACCAAGTCTGAAATGTTTGCATCTCATTTGAGTCTTTCTTGGGACATAGAAAGCAAAAGAAAGACTCACTATAATCTGGTGGTGACAGAGACAACCTGCCTGCTATCTCAGCTCCAGGATATATTTAGAACAGNGAACCCAGAGCCTTTTTATAGTCAGACCTCACAGCTGCTGCCTCCTCCTTCCCATTCCCCCGTCCTAAATATTGCCTCCTCGCTCTCCTTGGTCTTCCTATTGCTGTCTTCACCATGTGGTCTGGCACCAGCTGCTCTTCGTCTCTACAGTGCAAATCCTTACCCATGACAATGTGTTTGGTGACCTGAATGTCCTGAGATGGAGAGGAGAACTGATCTGTGACCACATCCCAGGGCAAGCACTTGACTCACTGGGCTGATGAGGAGCTGAGAATGATGTCCTGCTTTGGAGAACTTAAATGTCACCTTTGAAGCTTTGGATAGAATGTCCCTACCATGGAATCAAAGGAACTTGGCCTTAAGAAAATGTTTAATTCAATATTAATTGTTGGCTTTGCTGAAGCTGGAAAGAATTGGGGGGAAATTAAAAATCTCACTTGGCTTCAGGCCGAGCCAAATGCGGGATTTTTGTGGCGTTTTTGAGTCTTTGGCTGAACTGAGAAAATAGTGATTCATTCCGCTCAAAAATCTGCAATCTGAGGGATAATTTGCTCCACAGTTTCAGTCGTTCTCCCAGTTAAATTTGCTCCCTGTTTCACATGTGAATTTCCCCAGCATCGGCTTCCAGCCACTGCCTCTCATTCTGCCTTTTTCTGGGGAGGAAAAGCTGCCAACTTTCCACACCCTCAACCCCCTGAAGGCAGTTGTTGTCTTTTCAGGTGAATTCAGTGCTGGCTCAATATGCAGAACAATCTTAGAGGTCTTCACCCTCCATTTAGAATCATTAAGGTTGGAAGAGACCTAAAAGATCAAGTCTAACTCTCAACCCCACCCCACCATGGCCACTAAACCATGTTCCCTAGGGCCACTTCAGCTTGAACTGACAGACCCTCTTCCCCAGCAGGTCTTCCCCTGCTTCTGGTGTCTTCCAGAGGCATAAAACCACTGATGTCATTAATGTACTCCCCAGTGACCTAGGCAAACCTGGGCTCATCCCACTAAACACCAGCATCCACTACCAAGCTTTAGACTATGGAGGAGCTTGCCCTGTGCCAGCAGTTCCATCAGCCGACAGTGTGCACGTATCTCACAAGGCTGTTGTGACCCTCAGGAGCTTCGGTGGCCATCGTATGGTGACCCTACAGATTTTTCTGTGTGGCCTCAGATTTGAGGAGCAAATAGGTTTGAGCACTCACAAGTGCCATCAACTTACCGATGGGCCACTTCATTTACTGATGGGCTTCTTGCTGGGAGACCTCAGGCCACTGTGAGCCTAATTGAGGTGTGACCTGGAAGCAGTTGTCCTTTATCTATGAGGCAATAAGGCCCCAACCTCAGCTCAGGCATCTGTTCCTGATAACTGGAGATGATTTAGCCAAGCTTGCCCTGTGCATCTCTCACATTTCACTGCCTCTGCGTGTGTCTGTCCATGCACTGTTTGTTTTTATCCTGCTCCTTCTCCAGCTTTGGCATCAGCCCTTTCTGCTTCGTGCAGTTGAAGGATGCAAATGGGGCAACTCTACTTGTTTCATTGATGTGGTTTTCCCTCCCCTCCCTGCGATGTCCAGATTTAATTCAGCCAAACTCCATCTGCAAACACATCCCTGAGGTACGAGACCGTCTGGAGGCAGGGGGAATCCCTTCAGATACCCTCACAAAAAACCCAAAATTAAAGAATTAAGCTTGCCACAGAAAGAAATGAGTAACCCAGCACTGCCAAAAGAAGTGCTCGGTGTCAGTAGGAACTCCTGACGTTCTCTGCTCTAATGCAAACAGTTACAGAAGACCTTCGTGTCAAAGCTGTTGGGATGGGATGTTTGGACAATCCAAGTTCTCCCCCACTCCCCTCATTTTTCTTTCCCCATAAAACCCTGGCAGACCCATTCCATTCTGCTAGACAGCTCAACGGGAGTGGAACTGCATATTTCAGCAGAATACAGTTCCAGCAGAATTCCCCCAACCAGCTCTGCCTCGCAGCTATTCCCGTAACCAGGGGTGGAGAAAGCACTGTCTCACAGCTGTGTTTCTCTTCTGTGCTCCCAAATGCAGATCGGAACCAGCTGTAGGCTGAGGGCCTTCTTGTATTTCTTCTCCAGCCACAGAGGCTTGTTTCTTACTCCTCTCCCTTTAATTGCTTTAGGAGTAATGAAGTAAATGCTTTAAGAAAAACTTCTTTCTAAAGGAATTTGAGGGAAGTTGGTCTTTAATGAGTTCCACAGAATCATCAGGGCTGGAAAAGACCTCTAAGATCATCAAGTCCAACCTTCAACCCAACACCTCCATAACCATTAGACTGTATCCCGAAGTGCCACAACTACTCACCTTCGCAGCATCTCCAGGGATGGGGACTCCACCAGTTCCCCTGGGCAGCCTGTTGTAATATTTGGCTACTCCTTCACTTAAAGCAGTTTTTCCTTCAGGGTGGCTATAGGGTGTCAGGCAAAGTTTAGCCTCCTCGTACCCTGCTGCCAAACATGGCCACAAGCAGCTGTGGGGAGAAGTGTAAAGAAACAGGGAAATGGGGATAAATGCATCCCACAAAGTGTCTGATTTTTATTTGGCTCTAAGACTTTCTGAACTGCATGCGGGTTCTACACACTAACCCTCAATGCATTTCCCTGTCATGTTTGACTCATGCCCATGAATGTTGTCCAACCCACGGGCACTTTTGTTTCAGTTTGTTCAGTAGGACTTGGAGTAACTTAACTTCCTGCTGTGTGACTTGCTTTCCTCTTTTGGAAGGACATGGAACTGTTGGAGCGAGTCCAGATAAAACCACAAGGTTGGTCAAACGGCTGGAGCTCCACTGCTCTGGGGACAGGCTGAGGGAGCTGGGGCTGTTCAGCTGGAGACGAGAAGGCTCTGGAGGGACCTTAAAGAGGCTTCCAGTACCTGAAGGGGCTCTAGGAAACCTAGAGAGAGACTTCTTCTGATGAATCTAGTGGCAGGACAAGGGGGATGGGTTCAAGCTCAAAGAGGGGAGATTGGGATGAGATCTGAGGCAGAAATTCCTCCCTGTGAGGGTGCTGAGACCCTGGAACAAGTTGCCCAGGGAGGTTGTGGCTGCTCCAACATCCCTGAGAGTGACCAAGAGCCAGGTTGGATGGGGCTTTGGGTAACATGGTCTGGTGAGAGGTGTCACTGTCCATGGCAGAGGGTTGGAACTGGATGATCTCTGAGCTCCCTTCCAGCCTAAACCAGTCCGTGATTTTATGATCCACGTTTTCCTTCTTGATCTCTCTCCTGCATTTCCCTGTTCACAAACCTGAAACCATCTCATCAGCCAAGAACATCTGCGTGTGCATGTGTGTGTTGAATGATCTGTGTTGGATTTTTTTGGCCAAAAAAGTCGTTTTAGCTGGTTCTGTGGAAAATACTAACAGCTGCAGTTGACCCTACTACTGGTCTTGCAAAGTTTTGTTTCAATCAAAGAACCTGAGCCAGGATGTCCACATGTTGCTCCTAGTCCTCACCATGGAACTGATTCTTCACTGACCATCTACAAAAGGGTGTTCTTAGTGCCACTTGTCCTTCCCACCTGGGAAACACCTAGAGCAAAGACAGGATTAGTAAAGCTCATACTAAATTCATGATCGGTTTAAGGGCTGGGCGTTTCCCTCCGTATTTCCCGTCGAGGTAGCAACAATGGGGTTAAAAACTGAAATTTGGTGTCATTTTAGAACAGTTCAGCACAGGAGGATAATCTGAGTCATTTAGGTTCATTTGAATAGGTGTGAGCAGAGATCTGGTGGATGGCTGGAAAAGGTAAGTGGTTCCTGGCCACATGGGGTCTTCCCTTTCCTGCACGTATTCATCCACCCTTATGGCAAGAGGATTGCTGCTGAAATCCATCGTAGCACCAAAAGGGTGTTGTAATGTTGTAGCTAAAGACCTGTTCCTCTGCTGTGTGCACCTGGGGTATTGGGAGCATTTCTGGGCCCCTGCCTTCAAGAAAGACATTGAGGTGCTAGAGTGGGTCCAGAGGAGCAATAAGGCTGGGGAAGGGACTGGAGGGAAAGGCTGATGAGGAGCCCTTAGTGCCCTGGTCTGGCCGATGTGGTGATGTTATGTCACAGGTTGGGCTGGATGATCTTAGAGGGCTCTTCCAGCCTCAATAATTCAGTGATTCTGTGATTCTCCACAGCTGTCTCCTACCACAGAGACTTCCCAGTTCAGTTTGTGCAGCAGCCATCCACAAACTGATGTGTTGAAAAGCCTTTGACACTGTTCCCCATGAACAATTCTCTCCTTGATAAGCCAGCTACACCACTTAAAAATAAACAAGTCTATGGGGTCAGATAGGTTGCACCCAAGGGTGCTGAATCTCATTTAGGATGAGATTTTCTCTCAAAGTCAGGCATTTAACTCAATGCTGGTTGGTAGAACCAGCCTCTTCTGTGTTGGTCAGGAGAGAAGTTCTTCCTTGCTTTAGAACTCATCCTCACTTCATGGCTGAGTCCCTGGTGGTGCCTGAGGCTGTTTACACCACTGAAGATGAACTCAGCCATCCCAGTACCCATCAAAACCAAAAAAAGTTGAAGATTGTGCCTCATGTGATGTCTGCGGGATCTCATGAGAGACTGGAATTCCTGCGAGAGCACAACCTCTCAGGGGCTTGCGAAGAGAGTGGTGAGAATCATAGAATGTATTGGGTTGGAAGGGATCTCCAAAGGGCATCCAGTCCAAGCCCTCTACAACAAGCAGGGCCAGATCAGGTTGCCCAGAGCCCCATCCAGCCTGACCTTGAATGGCTCCAAGGATAGGGCCTTCACCACTATTCTGGGCAGTCTGTCCCTGGGCTCCCCCACCCTCAGATTCAAGAACTGTTTCCTGCTGTCTAACCTAAATCTCCCCCTTTCTAGCTTCAAACCATGACCCCTTGTCCTGTTGTCCAATATCCTTGTGAACAGTCTTGCCCAGCCTTCTGACAGCCCCTTTCAGGGACTGTAAGGTCGCTATAAGGTCCCCCTTGAGTCTTCTCCTCTTTAGGCTGAACAACTCCAACTCTCTCAGCCTGTCTTTGTAAGAGAGGAGCTCCAGACCTCTGATAATTTTGATGGCCTCCTCTGAATCCCACCAACTGTACAGCACCTATATGCTCACAAATCCTGTCAGGGGTTGCAAAACAGTTCCACTACAATTTCAGACAGTTCTGATGTGCCAGGAGAAATTCCAAGTCACTCCATGCTTTGTCTATGAGGCCACAAAAGGAGGGCTTTTGCTCACCCAGCTTTCTCCTCTCAGCAAGAAGCAAGAGAGGCTGTATTGACCTAAACGTCTGTTTCATCAGGACTATTCTATTTTGGAAAGATTTTTGGTGGATTAAGCAGGGGATTAGTAACACATGCGTTAAGGACTTGTGGTTCTCAAAACAAGCAGACTTAATTAGGCAAAGATTAAAGCTTATTTCATCGCCACCGATCCCTTTCAGGATCCGAAGCGTCGAGTTGTTGTGTAGGGTTTTACACGCCTTGGCAACGTTGCTCTTTTAAGCCCTTACACTGCTTCGAAAGCAGTCATCTGGAGGTTTGCAGGCAGCTTAGACGTTTATGGTGCCGTAAAACCTTAGGCCGTAAATTGCACATGGTTAGGGTATGTGTCACCATCAGGATTTGGAGGTATTTAAAGAGAAAAGAACCAACCTGCCTAGCATTTTTATCAAGAAGAAAATAAGTGCCATAAAACTACATGAAAATTGCCCTTATGTTGCAGGCAGTTGGCAAGCATTAGGCTAGGTAATACGTGTGGTTCACAGCCCCGATGGGAACTCTGCCAAGGGACACAATCGGCTCACCCATGGTCTCAGAGCTCTCTCGTTAGGTTTCTGAGATGTCCAAGCTGGCCAAATGGTCACTGGAAGTCTCCAGTGATGTATTTCCCAACTGTTGCACACCCTGAGTAACTGATTCCTCTTAGAATCATAGAATTGTTTAGGCTGGAAAAGACCTTCAAGCTCATCGAGTCCAACCCTGAACTGAACTGTCCCATCCCACAGCTAAACCCTGGCCCTGAGCTCCAAATATCTGTGACTGGGAAGCCTGTCCAGGGATGACGATTCAACCCCCCTCCCTGGGCAGCCTCTGCCAAGGCCTGAGGACTGTTTTTAAGCAAATTAGGGTTTGGATAATCCCTCTCTGCTCTTCCCTTCTCACTCCTTGTTCCTTCTGCAGACACTGTAGTTGGGCTTCCCTTGTGTTTTCTCTTAGCCAAAGAGATGTTCAAAGTGAAAGCCAGTTTTATTGCTAGTACAGTCCTTCTATGTATTTTATAGGATATTTCAGCTTTCAGAAGATGAAGGCAAGAGAGGTCTGCTTTTACAACCTCAAAATTGTTGTTGATGTATGCTTCACAAAGGCATTTATCATTGTCAGAGATTTAGGACCATTAGAAAAGCATCATGAGCTGCAGGTTAATCAGAATCATCAATTGTCTTGTAGCTTTGTCCAAGTCAATGGGAGGCTGTCTTGCACAAAAATTCTCCTCTCCACAGCTCAGAATCACAGAATTATTGAGGCTGGAAGAGCCCTCGGAGCTCATCCAGCCCAACCTGTGACCTAACATCATGCCATCAGCCAGATCAGGGCACTAATGGCCACAGCCAGGCTGTCCTTCAACACCTCCAGGGATGGGGACTCCACCACTGCCCTGGGCAGTCCAGTCCAGGCTCTGAGCACCCTTTCCCTGAGGAAGGGCTTCCTAACATCCAACCTAACCCTCTGCTGGCAGCTTCAGGCCCTGCCCTCTGTTCCTGGCACTAGCTGTCTGGAAGGAGAGCCCAACCTCCA
>VZRI01005385.1:0-12696 GCA_013397515.1 Upupa epops
TTCCTTCTCTGGAGACGTTCAACTCCCATCTGCACATGTTCCTGTGTGACTTGGTCTAGGTGATCCTGCTGTGGTAGGAGGATTGGATTAGATGAT
This sequence comes from Upupa epops, assembly GCA_013397515.1. Lineage (NCBI taxonomy): Eukaryota > Metazoa > Chordata > Aves > Bucerotiformes > Upupidae > Upupa > Upupa epops. Next base: position 97 of record VZRI01005385.1, read on the forward strand.
CTTTTGAGGTCCCTTCTGATCCCTAAAGATTCTATGATTCTGCTGTTTGATAACCTACTCACTTTATGTCAGCTTCTGCAGTAACACTACATTACACTACCTCTGCCTAAGGAGTTCACTTCCCTGGGCCTTCCACATTTAATCTATACCTGAATCTAAAAGATCTTTTTTCAATCTATGAGAAAGAAAGAAAGAAAAAGTTTGTTCAATCTGCCCCAGGAACATCACTGCCAAGACCTACCTACTCCAACACAGGCTGCCACGTGCAGCAGGGAAGACTTTGCCAACAACTTAATTTTATTTTTGCATTTTTCTCAACCCTCTGCTTTTAGGTCCCAGATGAAAACAGCTGCAATGAATTTGCTTTTCTACATTTGTTGTGTATCTAATGACTTGGACACCATTTCCAAGAATTTGTTCTCTGTCTTTTTATGTCCTGACATAATTTGGACACAGATTTCAGCAAACCTCATCCTTTGGATAAAACTGCACTTTTTGATGCTAGCACCTTTTGTCTTAAGAAGATACCTATCAACAGCCCCACCTATGACTGACTGCAGCCAGCCGATAAATTAGTCAGAATGACTGAGACAGATTAAGAATATAGATCAGGAATCACACTGGGCATATCATTTATACTACTGTCAGAGAACTAAACACAACCTTCACCTGCAGAATAGGTAGGTGGAAGTCAGAAGAGCTACTCCTGATTTTTAGTCCTATATTTGATGTTGAATATTATACCATACATACAGATATGTTGCCTCTGTGCCCTATGTAGTAAAAACAAGGTAACAATAACACAAAGTGCAGGCACATCCTTCACATGACAATATTACATATTCAACTTTACTAAATACTTTTGCCTTTGACTTTATTGCAGACCAATAGCCAAACCATGCTCTGTGATTCATGTTGTGATTTTAGTATTCAGTTAAGGCAGGACGAATAACAAACCAGTGTGACTTATTTAAATATTTAATTCTTCAGGCTTTCTAATCATATGCCTGAGTACATGAGACTTGCCATTCCTCTGGCTATGAGGTGCTGTTGGTGAGGGATTGTATATATTTAGGAGCAGCCCAGCTCCTTTTGCTGCTGCAGGCTTCTTCACTAAACATGAAATGGCCTTAGCACTGTGTTGCTCTTTAATTTATAGATTAGCTTTGAAATCGCCTTCTTGAGTTCTCAGTCTATGCCAACATCTCATTTTTGTTACTAAAAAAAAATAAAATCACCTTAGCTTGTAGCAAATGCTGCAGCCTGAGGAAAGCAAGACATTTAGCTCCATTTTGTCTCTCTGACCTGCCTTTTCTGGCTTTGTTTACCTAAGCTTGGTTGAGGGAAAGACTGCAGGATTGTAGTCAATGCTTATTTGCCTTTCATTTCACCAAGATAACTTCCCATCTACCTTGCCAGCAAGTCCAAGATAAGGGCACTGTTCAAACAGCTGAGATGTCATTTTGCTTATTACCATTGCTTTCATTCGATTTGGCTGGGACTAGTTGAAGCCCTTTCACAGATACCCCCAGCTGGGATCCCAGCTCCGGCTAGTGCTCACAGGAAATCTCAGTTCGCTGAAATCCCTGCTGCTCTAACAACAGCCTGGGACATTCCAATCACTTGCAATACAGTTTGCAAAGAATAACTGGGTCTGCCTTGGACACCTCTTTTTGGGAAGTGTTTGAAAAGTGGCAGTGAACTTCAGGTATCACGGCAACCTTCCTTTCTGAGGAAGACCTACCTGTGACTGGTTCTTCTGCTTCTTGCCCACATCTTCTGCCCTCTCAAGGGTGCTGCTTCTTGGCTCCCACATCACCCAGACCTTTCCACCCCACTGAGGAGGATGAATAATTGTATCCTGGGCCACATTTTGCCAGCAGGTAGAGGTCCTTTCCCTGTATTCAGCACCCATGAGGGCACACCTAGTGTATTGTGTACACTGCAGGCTCCTCAGGATAAAAGACACACGGACATACTGCAGAAAGTAGCGTTAAGTGCCACAAAATTAATTAAGGGACAGGAACAACTTCCTATGAGGAAAGGCTGAGAGAGCTAGGACTGTTCAGCCTGGAACTGGAGCTTGAGAGGTCTTACAAATACACATAAGTAACTGAAGAGAGGGTGGAAAGAGGGTGGAACCAGGTTTTCCTCAACGGTGCCCAACTAACAGGACAAGATACAATGGGTACAAGCTTTTTAACCACCCAGACAAGATCCTGGGCAGCTGTCTCTACGTGTCTCTGCTGGAGCAGGAAGTTTGGACCAGACGACCTTTAGAGTACCCTTCTCACCTCAAACTTTCTGTCACTCTGTGAACAAAGGGACAATTCTATGGACAAAGAAGTGTTACCCTGATGCCATCACAGAGGTCTCTCAAATCAGGAAGTGGCATTAGGCTGTTATCCTTGACTGGTCTCTAGAGGATGTTTGCTCATGGGACTGGCAGGTTTGTGAGATTAAAAAGCTGGATAGGCAACCCTGAAGCAAAGCAAACAGATAGTCTCTCCTAATGACGTAAGTATGTTTGCTTTAACTCTTTTTTTTAACTGCTCTGTGTTTAAGTACTCCGTCTCATTACCTGACATACTCTAGCACCTCTAATGACTTTTTTTAGTGGAATCAGTAACCCCTTGCAAGCAAGGGCTTCTTACGTTTAAGTACTTAAAAAGTATGAGATTCCTAGAACTTTATCAACAAGGAGAAAAGGTTCTGCATTTTCAGAAAACTTATGAACAAGAGGTGCTCCGTGCTGTATTATTTTGCTGTCATTACTGGGAGCGATGCTGCAGGACAGGATGCCCATAGTTCTGCCCCACCAACAAACCTACCTCTGCTGAGCAGTCCCAGCAACACACACCCACTCACAGCTGGGCAGAGATGTAGGAATAGCTACACTAGCCTGTGTTAAGGCCCCACTCCGATCATCTTCAAGCTGGCTTCTCAGTGGCTTGAAATGCACTTAACTTGAGGAATTTTCTGGAGAAAATGGGTGAAAAAGTAAACCAGGACAAACCGCTAAAGGAAATACCCATAATTTTAAGTTGCATTTACTTCCATCAGAAAATAACCCTTTCGCTGCGCAATCCTTTCACCTCCAGGAATCTTCACTTCAGAAGTGGTATCTTATCTTCTGATCCATGACATATATGGTGACGGATGCCCACAAAAATGTCTTCTGCTGAGCATGACTGTTTCAGTGAGTAAGCAAAAAAAAGTAATATACTGGTTGTATCCAGCATTTGCAGCTGCCTCACACCCAGGTTTTTGCATGTTTTGGTAAAGAGACTGCAGTCAGGATCAAACTTGATTCCCCTTGGGGTGTTCATTGATTTCACCTCCCTGCCAGTAGTAGGGCTGGGTGCCTGAACTTGCTCTGGAATGTTTGTCAGCTGATTTGCCAGAGAGAAATTGGTGTATTGCAGCATTTCTGGGGTTCTCCTTAAAAGCAGAAATGTGTTGGTTCATCTAATATTTTCTTGAGTCTTCACCATATGAGGTTAATGGACAGCTGTGAGGGTTTTCCAACAGTACCATCCTAGAGCTTTTACACAACCAGACACATCATCATCTGATTCAGAGCTCATTAGGACCTGAGTTCAGAGTCCTTGCTCACAGAAAATTTTCTCATTTGCCAGCCACAGAGAGGTCTGTCAGCATCTCACAGCTTCAATTCTCTCAGATGCCCTGAAACTCCGGGTAACTCCATGAACATCTTTTAGTAAGAGGGGGTGCAACAAAACCAAGGGGAGCAAGAGTAGCTGTTAATGGAAAACTTCCTCTGATGAGAGAGGTCACCAAAAGACTCCGCTCATCACAAAGTTCTTCAATTTGTACATACAGTGGTATGTAGACAGGACAAGGGGGAAATGCTTTACACTGAAAAAGACTAGATTCAGATTAGATTCAGGAAAAAAATTATTCACTATGAATGAAAGTCACTGGAAAAGGTTGCACAGAGAAGGGGTGGATGCCCCTTCCATGGTCTAACGAAAGATGTCCCTGCCATGCCCATGGAAGTAGATGATCTTTAAGGTCCCTTCAAATCAAAATCATTCTATGATTCTATGATACTGCCTCAGTTACCAGGACCATCCACTTTTTCACTTAGCACTAACACAAGGCTAATTGTATGCTAGACGAATTCTCTGTAACCACAAGCTCTTGCTTGGGATGAACAGAAAAATTTAAGATGCATAACTGGAAAAGTGCTTTTAATGTATATAGCAGTATTTACATATATAGTACTGTCTATATTGTTTTATAAAGCTCTTGGGATTGCATTCCTTGCTTCTGGGAAGCATTTATTTCCAGCAAATAACAAGGGGAAGAGACTTTTTCTTTCTGCAAATTTTGCAGTTCTAAGCCTATGATTTAAAGACATACATGGTGCCTTAAAACTGCAGATACTGTTTTTATAGTTCAGTTTTTCTTTCCTGCTTAAGAGTTGCAGTTTCTGATGATCCTGGATCATCATATAGATACTATCAGTTTTGTCTGTGTAATTTATTACTAAGTTTTATCTCTAGATAACAGACTTTTAGAGGAAAAACATACATTTTAAAGACATTACATATAATTAATTCAATTATTAACATTTTTTAGCTCAAAATTGCTTTTAAAGAGCAATCTGCTAGAGAGAAGAATGAAGCTAGCTGTCCTTTGTACTTCTGCTGTTGGCTATGCACTTGATCCTTCAAATCCTAGCCAGTTTGTATGTCCAAAAGCTTTTGCCTCTTCTTCCCCTATAACAGCTATAACCTTACAAGAAGCTACAATGCCTCCCTATATCCCTCACAGTGACTAAAGAGTATCTCAACAGAAAGAACATCAGTCCTTCTGGAGGACAATCATACCTCAGGGCTTTCGCACCATTTGGTCTCTCTTCTTTCCAGGATAGTCTTTCAGCCACACTGAAATCTATCCTTTCCAGGGGCCTTTGGGCACCATCACATCCTAGATACTAATAACTGCTTTTGCAAATAATTTACTTTGTTATGCAGCCTGCAAGACTAGCAAAGCTCAGCCAAGAAGAAACAACAGAAATCCCTCTTTGACAGAGTTTGCTTAGTAGTAGTATCAGTTGTCATGCAAAGCAGGGGATCATAAAATACTCATTTTCATTTTTACTCCACCTTCTCTTCAAATAGCTCACGTAGACTTTCAACCATGAATGAATAATATCTAACCTTTGAAGTAAATAATATTATCCCTGTATATGGAGCTGAAAATGGATTGCAGATTGCTAAATAACTTTCCCAGGCACGCATCATGACTGCATAAACCCCCAAAAAATACACTTTTTAGTATCAGTCCTGTATTTTCTATCAGCAAGATTATCTTTGAAAGGAAGCAAACAATTTATTTTAGAGCTAGGAAAAAGTACTCCTAGGCATTTGAGATGGAAGCAAATGTTCTTTACTTTTTTCTTAACAGTTACATGCCGGGCTAATTTTCATTAAAGGAAAAGCTTTAAAATCCCAAAAGTCTTCACTCTTTCTAGATACTTATACTATGACTTCTTTTATTTGAATCATTCAACAACAACAACAAAGCCTGGTAAGATAGAGCTGTATTGCTATCTTTCACTCTGTCAAGGTATCTTATTCACAGATTATTCACCTGGGAAATTGCAGATAGAATGTTAAGAGTGATCAGGTCAAGACAGCATTAACAGCAGCAAGCATATTAACTTCTGGAAAAGTAAAACAAAAAGAGTCAGTGTATTTAAATACTTTTTGCCTTGAGCATGAAATATATCAGGTGCAGTGAGAGCAAAAGCCAGGCTGGGCTGAGAAAGGTGAGGCTGAGGGGAGGGAAAAGAGCATCCCCAGAAGAAAGAAGGAAGGTGGCACAGAAAATAAAAAACATGGGAGGAAATGAGTGGATAAGAAATTAAAGAAAAATGAAAGGAAAGATGTGAAGAGATGCAGTGAGAGACAGTAATGTAAAGGAAAGAGTATGAGCAGAAACACAAGGAGACATTACCTGCTAGCTGAAAGAGGCTTCCAATGAAGTGGCTGTGGGGACAACCCTCTGCCATGGCTGGTGATGCCCTGCAGTCTGCCAGTCCCACTAAGCAAAACTGAGCCATGCAGGTGGTTGACTTCAGGGTGTGCGTCACTGCCCACAGTGAAACCACTTCTTCAAAAAACAAGGGCTGGAGACCTGAAGGAAACGGCTATGGGATGGGGAGAAGAGGGCCTCTTTGGGGGTCGGGGAGCATCTTCCTTTTGTCATAAGATGCAGTTGCCAAGCTGAGCAGCTGCCTCAGCTCTGGCTGCTCAGTCTCTGTCTGATTCTTTAGCACTTGCTCACACTTCAACTAAAACATATTTTCTTGTGTAAATTTGGTGCAGCTGACATTTTTCTGTCTCGCTTCAATTCTTATTTTCAAAGCAGCTATAGTTTCTGCTTTCACATACTGGCAATCTGCATAATTTCCCCGACTATCAATGAAGGCAAGAGCAAGCAGTGCTGCCAAACTAGAGAGCTCAAAAAATAAAAAAAATTCCAAATAAAATTTGCATGGAATTACCACAGGAATACCCTGATGCTTCTGTTGTTGTGGGTTGCAAGTTTTTTGTATTGGGTGAACACTTGGTCTCCTAGTGACAGAAGACCTGCTGCAGTTGGTTTTGAGAGCTGAGGAGGCTGCTACCCAGAGGAGAAGTGGGTTTGCATTATGAGGTTGTGTTTACTCAAGGGGAATCGGGGACTAGCACTGTCCACAGGAAGGTTCCAACTGAGCTACAGCTGCTCTGAAGGTGCTTCACAGATTGTAAGTCCAGTGCATAAAAATAAAGGCTTCCAGGCTCACCCTTTGGTGTAAGCTTCTATTACACCTCAGCCTGTCCCTTCTCACTACCTCCTTCAGAATGCAGCAGTTCAGGACCTGGCTCCTCATTGCCTCCTGATTGTTGGGGTGTGAAGGGTCTAAGTAGCTGACCTGTGGCTGGCCTGTGGCCCCAGCAAGTCCTCCTGAATTATACCAGAACAGGACACCACAGAGGTGCAGGCAGATTTCCTCAGCTTCCACAGCTGTGCACTGCAGAATCTGGTCAGAAATCTGATCCAGTTCTAAGGAATAAGCTGGATCACATCCCCCAGGATATGCTGAGGCCTGTTTATTATTCATTTATATAAATATAAATGAATGTTACTGGTGCACAGTCCAAGCACAGATGACATTAGAAAACTCCTCTGGAGATCATTTAGTCCAGCCCCATGCTCAAAGTATGATCAGCAACCACAGGTTGCTCAAAAGCACACCAAATTTTTAAATGTGTCCAAAGCTGAGACTCTACCACTTCTCCAGATAATCTACTGAGTGACAGTAAAGCATTTCCTGATGCTCCTGTGTTGCAGTTTGTGCCGACTGCCTCTTGTCCTGTCACTGGGTACAACCGAAAGGTATCTGGCTCCCCCATCAGATAGATGTACACATTGATAAGAACACCCCAGGTCTGTTCTTCTTCAGATTGAACAGTCACAGTGCCTTCAATCCCTCCTTGAATATTAGACACACCAGTTCCTTGTAATCTTCATGGCCCACCACTGGGCTCTTTAGCTAAGTCAATGTATTTCCTGTACTTTTTTCATCTCTTTCAACCACACACCTACATACAGGTTTTGCTCTCCAAAGCTAGGATACAGTCAGTTTGTGCTTCTATTCTGCTACTAACAGACATCTACCCAGGTCACCTACTGCTCATGGGCAGCTGAGAGGCAATGATCTGTCAGAACACTTAAGTACGTACTAAAAGACTGGATGCTTGTCCTTTGAGTCCTCTGATTTAATACTGACAAGTGAGTCAAGTTTTCTCCTGCACTTGATACATTCAATGATGGAAACTGATGGGGTTTCATTTAAGATCATTTAAGTTTTTATGGTACAGACAAGGAAAAACTAAAATTTACTTTTTTAAGTATGAGAATCTGATGCTAGCAATTCAGATGATGTGATGTCAGAAGTCTTTATGTACATATCATGTTTTCAGCTTAAAATCTATGAAAGATGACACCAGCTGGGACAGTTCATATCTACTGGATGAAGCAAAAATAAATTAATGAAATCTGCCATATTAACTTATTCTTGAAGTGTTTGTACTGAGGAGTAGAGTGGATTCAACAAATGTGTCATACACATGTATATGACAACAAAGTATTCTGAGCAGGCAGTTTCACCACACCCTTGGAGAATGGCCTCGGTTGACAAGTATATTTTCCAAGTTAGGTCACATCATGGTTGGCCTTTGCTGTAACAGTTACACAAAGCCAGCTCCAGTGGGACTAGACACGTGATAAGACACTCTTTAGCTGAACAGCATTACTGAATTACCAGCATAGCGAAACCGGACTTAGATTTCAGACCACGTGCTAGTATGGATTCTAGCTTGAAGCTAGACCACTTTCCCATACATCATTAGCATAGGTTTTGGCAGAAGCATAGTCACCTCCTTGCTTGCCACTTGATTTGAATTTAAAAATTCGCAGTGTTGGAATAAGTTTCTTTTTCCATTGAATGGGAGCCTGTTTAGGAGCAACACTTGGATTCTTCCAGATACTGCTAATAAAGACATTGTCTAGTAAGGGTCCCACGGATATTGTGACAGCAAGTTGGCCCACTGAACGCAATATCCTGACTACCACATTAGTCACTCTCAAAACACTTCAAAGGAAAACTAGAAGAACCCTAATGTTGAGGAATAACATCCTTAAGAGTGGCAATTTCCCTTAGACTTCAGAGAGCAATTGGTGTATGTATATCCTGGACTATCAGGCTTTATTATTCTTCCTTCAAGAAATAAATGAACAAATGCTAAATTCCTGTCTAACATTGCCCTGTTTTGAATTAGACCAGAACTGATTCTGTTCAGTGAACTTACTGTCCAGCTTAGTCTCTCCTAACTAATGCACTTTCTGCAGTCAACAGTATATTGAGCAGACACTATCACCTTCCACAAGTGATAACACTTGATGTTTGCAGTTACTACCAAGGGCTGGTATGCAGAAAAGTTCTTGCTTAGACCTGCTCCTACAGAGACCAGTCACTGCTAAATCGTGTGTGCCACATTGGAGGGGCAGTGAGAAGCCACACATGTGGGGAAGAGTGCATGGGACAGATGACCTTAAACTGACAATCAGGGTATTCCATCCCACACCCATATCATTTTTGCTATAAAGGCANTTTTCTAATTCATACATCTCACTCCCTTATTCTCTTTCTCTTCCCATTTTGGTGAAGGAGAGGGGCTGAGAGAGAAAGCGTCTGTCATTCATCCAGCCTCAACCTATCACAAATATTACTGTGTATTTGGATTATGTTTATGTTTTTGTAAATCTCGTTAGCTTTTTATCCTTAATTATATACTACAATGATAGACTTCAAAGGTTACATTTGGATTATGTGGAAAAACTCTTAAAGAAGTATTTCCTTTCCTTTATTTTAGAAATATTAAGCAAGGCCTGCTTTGTAAGTAAATACAGTATCTGTTAATAGGCAAACCAGTAATGTTGAAAAAAAACTGTTCAGGCATTACTTTTTCAAGCTACTTGGTTGGTTTAACAAGATTACTACCTACAAAATTTGTCTTGCCAATGCCTTAAAAAAATATAAATCACAGCTACATTAACTCCATTCCTGAAAAAGTATTCCTATTCATTTGCATTATCTGATGCCAGCCTGTACTTCAGGACCTGTTTACACATGATTTACTCTGTTTATTTTGGGTTGATACAAAGAGAATCTGTCACTTTCAACAGTAGATACATCTTTCTCAGTATCTCAACACTGGTTTGAACGGTTAGGGAAGATGCAATTGCTATTTAGCACTTGTGACCTGATTTGGTTGGAGAAGAGGTCTTTGCAGGGCTTTCCTTCCCAAAGATTTCCTTTTTCCTCTGTTCCCCTCTCCCACTAATTTTTCATCCCATAATGTTTGGTACTGCCTTCTTGCCAGAGCTGTCACTTGCCAGCAGGTGTGCCTGGGCAGTATTTTCCCATTTCTGGATCAAAAAGCAGACTACAGTCATGACTTGACTACTAATTTGGCATCTATCAGTTTCTCCTACCTCTTGTTCCCTATATCTTGCACAACAAACTGGGTATGTGCAAGGAGAGGAATGGCAGCACTCTCTACATACGCGTCAGCTTCAACTAATAGGGGGCCTAGTTTTGTGGGAAAAAAAATGGTAACACAGTCAGTCACTACTCCGCTATAAAACCCTCTGAATCTCAATGCACCGCACACAGCAGCAGAGCACAGGGAATGGCCAGCAGGACTCCTCCACACCCTGGCTGACCAGCAAGAACACTCAATAAAATTTTGTAAGGGGACACATGATTGTGATTAATAAAAAGATGCCATGCCCTTCTATCAACACTTTGTAGCTGCAGGTCAGCCTTCAGGACAAGCCTTCATATACAGCTAACAAAACTGAAGAGAGAAGACACAGGAGTTTGCCAGAGCCATAAAGAGGCCAATACCAGCTTGAGCCTCTTCCTGATACTGGCTTTGCTCTGCTGTCCAAGAGTATAGAAACGACGATGGATTCTTCCAAGCCCACCACTGCTTAGGTACACCACTTATACACTGACTTTGATGAAGGACAATCTGAACACCCTTGGCACCATATCATACATTGCATTGCTGTATGGGCACTCTGGCTGGCAGGAGCATACACTATTGCCAGTCTTCACTAGGTCAGCTATTCCTGCATCCAGTGGGAATGTTTTCACCATGAGCCACATCATGCAGATAGAAAAAAATGTGGGTCATGTATACACAAGCCCATTTTTGTCCTTGTTCTTAACCTCACTGTGTCTATGTAATATTAGATATGTGCAAGGATCAGCAAAAGAGCTGTGGGAAAAGCAGATTCACAAGGTTGAAAACACAAGTTAGAATACACTTTAGCAATGGGAGTGGTAATGCAATTGAAGCTCTTGCTTGGAAGAATTCATTTCATGTTCAACCAGTTTACCCAGAAAAGGTATTACCCTATGTGTACCATGAAATCTTTTGTGAGATAACCTGATACCATTAAATCCACACTACTAAAGCTCCAGATAAAAGATTCACAAAGCTTGGGAAAGGTTTGGGTGAAGGCTGAGACTTCTCTTCTTCCTTTATTAACATATTTCTGTGGTTACTTTCAGCATCCTCAAACACATGTACAACTTGCCCACTCAGTCTGACCTTTCTGGAGGGCCATTTTTCCAGGGGACACCATAACTGGAACAAGGGGTGATAAAACAGACTGCTGTCAAACAGACTTGAGCAGACCTGAGGATGTGTAAGCTAGGACTGAAACTTTTCCCATGGTCAAGGTGTTTATGAGGACTCTCTTCACTACAGAACCTGAGTCCCTTAGAAAAAATCTTAATGCCAAAACCAACAGGCCCTTTCCATCCTTTTTGTCTGCTGTAATAAATTTGCAGGAACACAGAAGCTGAGAGCTCTTTACCATACAGCTGAAAAGAAGCAAGATGCTGAAAATTATCAGGGAGCGAGAGACAATGCCCTAATTTTGTTTTCTAGTTATACTGGGCTAGAACTTAAGCCCTGGCTTGTGTAGCCTTGCTCTTCTTTAGTTTCCTGTCCAATCTCCTTTTGCAGAGCAATCACTATTTTTCCCTAGCTTGTTCATTAACCTGGAGAGACCATGCTTCTGACTCCAAAACACACTGGGTCTTGAGATTTCAGTTAACGCACTGAAGTCTTAAAAACACTTCACCTGAGGAAGAAAGACTTTGATTTGTTGCACATTTAAGAACTCATTATTTTTAAAAAATATTTTCTTGCACAAACTGTCAAAGTAGCTTGGGGCAGGCCTCGATTTTCTTTCTTGCTTTTCAATAGCGGAGTAGACTTTGGTGAAGAGTTATCTTCATTGTACAGTAAACGTTTTCCATAGCAAATCAGTATCAAACACACTTCAACATACCACGGTATTCCCAGTATATACACTGTGTTGGGCAAATGCATCACGACGTATGCCAGCAGGTTGACAATTTAATTGAGGGAAAATAAACGGAGAAAATCTTGAGTAGCTTAGCAAGTCACGAAATCCGAGTAAAGATTCTCCATCACGGGAAAACGCTTCCAACACCCTCCTAGAAACCAGCCCTCCGCTTTCGTTCGTGGAGAGGAAGAATCCTTGGCGCTGCATTCCCGCTCTGCCAGTAAGGAAAAGCGAACTGGCTGACGCGTGGTTTTGAGCGAGAAAGAGATAACAGGGCTTTTTTGGGGGAAACCGGTTCAGATCGCGCTGGGACCGCTGGCCTGCAACGGCGGAGGCACGGGGAAAGACCAGAGCACCAGCCTGGCAACCGGCACGGCACCGGCTCTGAGCTGCGCCCTGAGCAGGGGTTAACGCGCACACGTCGTCTGCATTTCTGAAACGGCCACTACCTCCCGCGGTAACCCTCNGCCCGCCCGCGGCCTATCCCCCCCCCGCCGAACCCCGCACTTGGGCCTCCCGGGGCTCCGCTGCTCCTGCCCACCCCAGTCTCCGGCCCCGTCCCGGCAGCACTTCCCATGGTGCCCCGCGCAAGCGCAGGCGCAGCGGCTCAGGAAGAGGAAAATGGCATAAACA
>VZRI01005385.1:13590-44127 GCA_013397515.1 Upupa epops
GGGATCCCCCTGCCTCAAGTCATTTCAGGCTGAGGGAATTTGGGCTCTTCAGGCTGGAGAAAAGGTCCTGCTAAAGGGCCTTTATAGCATCCTTTCAATACCTGAAGGGGCCTTAAAAGAAAGCTGGGGAAGAGACTTCTTATGAGAGGCTCTGGTGATAGGACAAGCGGGAACAATTTCATGTTAAGAAGGTGGGTCTAGATTAGATTAGAAATTTCTCACGAAGGTGATGAGGCACTAGAAAAGGTTGCTCAGGGTAGTAGTAGATGCCCTCTGTCAGGAGGGTTCAGGGCCAGGTTGGATGGGGCTCTGGGCAACCTAGTCTGTTGAAGTCTCCCTGCCTATGCAGGGAGATGGAGCTAGATCTCTGAGGTCCTTTCAATCTTAAACCAGTCTGTGATAGTATGTCAGCTTGGGGGGTCAGTGCTTTCTGGAGTTAGGACCCTTGGATGGGCTCCTTCCAGCATCCTGTGCTGAGCTCTTGGAAGCTTTAGATGTTCCAGAAGTATTGCATTAAAAAAGTAATGTCATAAATGGCTATATATCTCTGTATGTCTGTTGTCTGCTACCATAAGCAGACATTTCTTTGAAATCTTTTCTAAGGCTTCTTCAGCTTTCATATGCAGCCCCTTTCTGAAGGGAGTTCAGATTGCCTACATGCCATGAAGAACAGTGTTGTTACTGGTCGGTTATCAGTCTTCCTGATGTGTGGTCCAATAATTAGATTATGATTGCAGTAAACTGACTTTAATAGCAATTTATGTTGTAGCTAAAGCAGCACTTGACAGCTAGGAAAAAGATGCTCCTATTTTTTTTTTTTAAAGTTGAGCTTCTTTAAATGAGTGTATCAGGGTTGGCTGCATTATTGGTTTTTGTCATAACCTGGCACTTGCTTACTTTAATTAAACTACTAAATGGTTGCAGCTGTAATTTTTTATGAAACAGATGCAACCATGTTGATCATCTCTGCATCTAGGATTTTGGTGCTTGATGCATGTTTCAGAATCTGCGGCGGCTATTTTGCAAGGTGTGGTGAGCTTGTGCCACTGAGCAGCATTATCTTTGTATCTGGTAGCTTGTGAGTATCTTTTGTTAACAGAGCAATGTTGGGTCAAGTCTTTCAGAAGGAGCCTACAATAAAAAATTTCTTAGTGATTTCTATTAAAATAGTATTTTGATATTTTTATCATTTTGTCAAACCTCAGTTGTTCAGACTGAAATTTTTTTGCCCTTTTTTTTACAGGTAGAAATATCTTTGAGAGATTCAACAACATTAACTGATCCTTGTTCAGTTTTCTTTTGTATAGAGTTAGGCATGAGACGTACTTTTTCCTAGGTAAAAGGAAATCACTAAAATCTATTGAACGAGGGGTTTCAGGCTTGGAGAGTGGGTGTGTAGTTTGACTTGACGATGAAAACTCCTTTCTGAGGTCTGTTATTGAAAGAAAGACTTAAAAAATTTGTGCAAGCCATAAATATAAGAAAGCATCTCAGTTTTTGATCAGAGGCTGGTACTTCTGAGCAGTTAAATTATTTGAGAAGTTTGCTTCTGTAGAGTATGTCTGAGGTTTAAGAATTTGTAGAGCTCTTTGCCATTTCAGCCATTGTGAGGAGCAAAGGCACCAAGAGTGGACAAACCCATTCTGGTGTTGTCAGTGATTACCTGCTGGGAAAGCCATCTTGCTTGAAGTTACAGGAGGCAAAATCTCAGATTGGTAGAAGACCTTACAGAAATGAGACTAACTAGAAAAGAGAGGAGAGAGAAAATAGAATTGAAGAGCCAGAGGGTGGATTTAGTGTAGCTTCTGAGCTTCTTTGCTTGTTTTACGTTTGTGAAACAAATAAGGAAAGTAGTTGTTCAAAATCTGTAGTTGATCAGTACAGGTACTGACAAGTTAATATAACAAAACCTTACTTTGCTGATAACCTGTGGTATTAACAGTGTGGTTTACAGAATGTGTGGAATGAAAGTTTTACTTCTATGGAGGTAAAAAGTAATACACAAAGTTGTATTAAATAAGTAGTTCTGAGGTAATGAACATTACAGTCATAGAAAATTCACAAAATTCACCTGTCTTGTACAGCCTCACTGACTGGCTTCCCTAATTCAAAAGTATTTGGTAGTCTGGTTATGTGGTTGTGGGTGCCACCTTTTCTTCCTTCTTCACTGAACCCCAACCTCATTCAGTGCCCAGAGCAGATAATGCTCATTGACTAATTAACTGTGTAGTCTTATTTATTGTTAAAAGTGGGTCAGTGCCTCATTCTAACATGTGTGCTACTGTAATCCTGCTTTGAGTACAGGATTATTAATTTACTTATAGGTTTTTCTGTGGTAATCGCAAAGGCTCCCAAAATACTGACTTATTTCACAACATAAGTGATAGGAATACTAGGTGATAAGGAGAAAATGAGTGGTGAAAATGTAAGAAATGCTCCAGTGCACAAGTATTTCAGTATGAGGGTGTGAAGTGGAATGAGCAGGTGACATCCTTGGAGCTAAACAGAAGTTTCTCTTATGTTTTGTGATTATGCTATTCTGTGTCATAGATGTTTTGAATACTAACATCTGACAGGGATTCCAAAAGTTCTCAGATATTCTTGGAAGAAAATGCTGCTTGAGATTATAAAATGTGGAAAAAAAAAAAAATCTCTGAATCCAATTTATTTTCCCCTACATATGGCTGAAGGCTTGCTAGGAAAGCCTGTTTTATCCTTGCCCCATGCTTATGCTTTTGTCCATGTTTCTGCTGCTGTCCATTGTCAGAGGTGAGGTAGTGGGCTAAATGTGGCTTTGGCCGGACTGTGTGGCTTTTTCTGTTCTTGGGAAATAAAACTGATCATGCTGACAAGCTCAGCCTGCTCTCAGGAGCCAGTACTGCTCCTCCCCTGCCCCCAAACTACTTGACATTTGGAACACATGTGTTCAAAGCACCATTCCTGCCTCTTCCCTGGAGCTGTGAGTGCTCAGCCTTCCATGTGGTTTGCCTTCCATGCAGAAGGTGACTGGCTGACAGCCTGCAAAATAGAAAACACAGCTGGTATTACCTGTCTAAAGTTTGGAAAAAAAAATCGTTTTCACATAGGACCTCTGTGACAAAAGAAAAAAAGGGAGAGGTGGAGAAGAAAATAAAATAAGTTTCCTCTGAATGTGTTAACTGCTAAAATCTGCACATGATGCTTCTCTAATAAGTGCTTGCACTGTGTCAGCCCAATGTGCAGCAGTGCTACTGCTGACAAGGGTGAAGAAAGTGGGGAAAGGACTGTTGTTTTGCATTTAGGGGGAAAAGGTAGGATTTATTAGGAGGGTTTTAAGAAACAATCTAAGGAAGGATCTATAAGGGTTGTAAGAGCATGAAAAATTATTTGTACTTGCTTTCTGTTCCCTCTGGAACTTTGTAACTTCTAGCAGTGGTGGGTGGGTGCTGCTGTCTGTGGAGGAGTTGGCCATAGTAGCAGTGCTGTTGCCTGAGACCCTCATGCCAGAGGGTAGGTCACCCTCTTCTTGTGACATGTCTTCATCTGTTTCTCTACCAGAAAGCCTTTCTCAAAATCCTTCTAGGAAAACTGTAGTGGAAAGAGACCTCTGTCAACAGTACTTCTGTTAGTGACCTTGCTCTATGTTTCTCCACAGTTGCTGAGCAAGCTTGTCTGTGTATAGACTACTTGCCAGTCAGTGAGAAGGTGGAAAGGGTTGTGAAGACTTGAGTTGCATTGTTAACTTGGTTAACATAAGTGTGGCTGTTTTCGTGGCTTGTGACCTGGTCATTGCATATTTTTGTCATAGCAGTAGTGGCTAGTGGCTCCTGCTATAGCAACTCTGTAAGTAGTCATGTGATGGTTAACTCAGTGAGCATTAAAGTTTAGGTTTTGTGAAATCCATAAATATGCTATGCTTGGAGTCTAAAGACCTTTATTTATACATTAATCATACGTTAATTAATAATTATACATTTGTATTCTTTCCTACTTTAAAAAACATGTTTAAGTCCTTACCCATCTGTTTCTTTTTAAACAAGAAGTAGCATAGGATACAGAAAAAATGAAGATAAAAACAACCCAACAGAAGAAATATGAGAGGTAATCTGTTGGATTACACTTCTTAATGCAGTGAAACCAAGGCTAGGATTATTCTAACAACAGATTTTTCTTTAGTTGCATTTCAGTATTTACAGCTTGAAGTAATTTGAAACAGATAGCTCAAACTTTCACATGTAAGCATAGTTGTGGTATGTCACATACCAATTACTTTTCCCTGCATTTGTTTCTTGCTTTCTTATATACAGAAAATAAGTGTTATAGTAAAGGAGAATGGTCAAGAATTCCTTTCCCAAACTTGTTTATGCACTTGCAAGTGATGCTGTATTTATTTGTTGATGGCTACCTCAGCTTTGTTTTTAAAGAGATGGGTTAAGTTCAACCATGAGAAAAATGACAGATGCTTTCTCTCAGCCCCTCTCCCTCACCAAAAGAGGAAGAGAAAGAGAATAATGGAGTGAGATGTATGGATTGGAAAAGAAAACCACAACAGCTTTAATTAAAATAATGATAATATGAAACCTATGCAAAACCAGTACAGAATCCCACCCCCAGGCTGGTGATTACATCACCACTGATGCAGATGCTGGAGAAGCCCCAGACTGGACTCGGCATGAGACAGGAATCAGACATAGGAGTGGGATTCAGGAATGCATGGGTTGGTAATTGAAGGCAAATGGACAGAGTCATCCTTGGGTGCAGGCCCTTGTGGAAGAAAACACAAAAGGGAAGACGGCTAGAGGGGAGAAAGGCTGAAGAGGGCTGATCCTTGTGGTCCCTTGCCTTTATAGCAAAAATGATACGGGTATGGGATGGAATACCCTGATTGTCAGTTTAAGGTCATCTGTCCCATGCACTCTTCCCCACGTGTGGCTTCTCACTGCCCCTCCAATGTGGCACACACGATTTAGCAGTGACTGGTCTCTGTAGGAGCAGGTCTAAGCAAGAACTTTTCTGCATACCAGCCCTTGGTAGTAACTGCAAACATCAAGTGTTATCACTTGTAGAAGGTGATAGTGTCTGCTCAATCTACTGTTGACTGCAGAAAGTGCATTAGTTAGGAGAGACTAAGCTGGACAGTAAGTTCACTGAACAGAATCAGTTCTGGTCTAATTCAAAACAGGGAAAGATGTTTCCTGTTTTAATTTCTCTGATGCCTTTTTCAAGAATTCATAGGTGATACTTTTTCCATCTTGTTTTCTCTGAATATTTAAGACTTGGGGAGGAAATTCTGAGACACTTAGGACATTTGGAGACCGCAAGGTACAATTGAGAACTGAAGAGTAAAAATAACCAATTGAAGATGCATGGGATAAAAATGAAAATCACTGGTATCAATAATATTTTGTCTCGTATGTCAACTCTAGGAGTCTGAGACATAGATTTTATTTTTGCTTTTACATCTTTCATGTGGAAATGAGAAGGAAAATTACTGTAGGGGAATTAAGGAATAATAGAGAAGGAAAGCTGTGTGATTTTTGAAAAGAACTTTTATTGTATGAAACGTTTTGTAAAGAAATACCCTCTTAATTGGCTTTGAAACAGTTCATACGCTTCTGTGGGTTTCCCTCTTACATGGGAAATAATTCCAAGTCCAAGTATTTCAATAAGAAATTATATGTTTCTGGTAGTACTCACTTCCTGTTTGTTTTATAAAAAAGTAAAGAAACTGTTTTTCTATTTCAAAAGCAAACATGAATGGAAGTGTTTGTGTGGTGATAATTGCCTTATGTGAGCCAACTATGCTATAGCTTAATTTGGAGTTTTAAAAATGTTTTTAAAAGTACAGAGCATCCCAATTTAGGTTCTATCTAGTAGGTATTGTATAACTGATTGCTTATAAATATAACTATAGGAGTGGGTTTTCAGGAGGGGGTTTGAATGCCCAGAAAATAGTGACCTGGGGAACCAGGTCAGAAAGAGTTCCCTGTGTAATAAACCACCTAGAAGCAAATTTAGATTGCTGTGGGAAAAGTGGACAAATGGTAAGCAAGAGTGGGGTGATAATCACAGATAGAAGTGCTTCTGTAGAACCTCAAAAGTAGGAAAATCTTGGTCAAGAAGCAGCTGATGAAAGGGGGTCAATGGAGGGATTAGCTAGTAAGCTAATGTGGCTGATGTTTTCCTAACAGTAGCTTTCTAGTAAAGGTGAAGTAATGCATTATACCACCAGAAAAATGGTGTGGTGAGAAGAGTTGGAATGCTGTCTTTTTGTGTGTGTGTGTGTTCTGTGAGTCTTTTAGGAGTTCAAGTATTGATACTTGTGGTTGCTTTGTTTGACCTTCTAAAGATATTTTGTGCTTAGAACTTAGTTTTTAATTTGCTTCGTAACAGCCATTTTTTAAAAAATTTGAGAACAAAAATTTAGAAATAAAGCACAGATAGGTAAAAATAGAGACGAGGTACTACAAGTTGTAGTCATATTGGTTATGTGATCTGTAATTCCTGTAAACTCCCTCAGCTTCAGTTGGTGTAATGCTTATGCAACTAGGCAGGAAAACCTTTCCTTTGTTTTATGTGTATTCTACCACTGCTGTGAGAAATGACTTGCCATCCTCTGTTTGGGTTATCTGCACCTATTTCTTATGACTACTTAGTTAAAAAGTTGAATTTTAGGTGCAGGGAGGCTATTAAAAACAAAAGCTTAAATGTATGCTTTGAGAACTTAGAGTTTATTAAATAGTTTGGTGCAATATATTTAGAAATTGTGAAAGCGCTTTGGAGAGGTTTAGCTCTGAAAGCTATGACAGTAAGTAATGGCATTAGTTTTAATTACCCTTTCTGATACGGGAATAGTTCAGACTCTTCTGAAAAAGCTACTACTTCTAATTTGTATTATCATTGTGCTTTTGGACTTGGGCCACAGTGAAGAATCCTGCTGCTCAAGATTCTTGTAGTGAGATTTTACAGAGCAAAAGGATGTTGCCTATGTTTTTTTCCCCACTTTATCATGTATCATAGAGGCATCTGTATAAATAAAAAATACAAGATAGCCTGGTCATTGAATATTATGGTAAAGGTTGCTGTTTCCTTTCATTGGGCCATGTATATCTCATTGCCTAGTGGGAGTGTTTGTAAATAAGCAGTTTGGGAAATGCTGCCTTTTCCGCCAACTTTGTTTGTGCTGTCTGCCTTCCAACTGTGCTCTCTGTCCCGGCATCCTAACCCAGGCAAGTGTTTTTTCTTTTGTCTCTCCTACCTTTGGGTGTCCTTCACTTTGTTGTCTGCATTGCATTAAATGAATAAGGCATAAAAAAATCAGGAGAATCCACACTCCCTAGCAAACATAGTGGCACTGTAGAGAAAGCAATAGAAATGTACATGCTAGTAGTGTTTATAGGGCTTGTGAACTGCTGCAGAGGTGTACAAGTGAGCCTAGCACCTCAAGCACATAATTTCCTATTAGAAAATGTCGGTGCAAAACAATGTAGAACAAGCACAAGCTCTCCTCTAATGCGGTAGTACTTTGAGGAGAGTAAAACACTACAAGTCTTGCATGTCTTGCCTTAGATAGGCTTTTTACAAAAGTTTTTGTTCTTGTCTTAATATTGGGATAGCTATTTCTGTGTGAAATGTACTAATTTTATTGCTTTATATTTTTCTGAGATAATGTGTCCTTTGTATGTGCATGTATGCTGTGAGCCTAGCATAGAATTGTTCAGATTGAAAAAGAGCTTTAAGATCATCAAGTTCAACCATTAACCTACTTGCGCCAAGCTCACTGCTAAAGTATGTCCATCATTTTTTCCTGGCATTAAAAATAATTGTATTACAGTTTTTTAAGCATTGATAATAGCAAAGCAAATTATTACAATTCATGTTGTATTACCCTATCAGAAATCTTTTGAGCTGTTGTTTTGAAAAATGCATTCAAAAAATCTATCGATCTTTTTTTTACCCCATTCACTTCTGGAGCAATAGATGAAATTACTGTAAAGGATTCTTTATATGAAAACAAGTTACAGAGATTATCAGTGTTGATTCTTTTCATAAAAGAAGCACAATAGGATGTTACAGCATTTGTTTGCTGGTTAGTAAAATCACAGAATTATTGAGGCTGGAAAAAACCTCTGAGATTGTCAAGTCAAGCCTGTGACCTGACACTATGGCAGCTAGATCATGGCACCAAGTGCCACATCCAGTCTTTCCTTAAACACCTCCAGGGATGGGGACTCAGCTTCCTGTCTAACTACTGTGAGGAGGTGCTTCCTGGTATCCAACCTAACCCTCTTCTGGCACAGCTTCAGGCCCTGCATTCTTGTCCTGTCACTAGTTGCCTGGGATGAGACCCTTTCCCCTACCTGTCTACAACTTCCCTTCAGGTTGTTACAGGGAGTGATAAGATCCCCCCTGAGTCTCCTCCAGGCCAAACAACCGCAGGTCCGTCAGATAGAATGAAAAATATCAAAAGAGACTTGTTTTCAGTTAGTGCTAGTATTAGTATTCAAATAGTGCTAGTATATGAGCATTAAACAAAACCCAGGTGAAATCCAGATTCATCTGAAATATGTTGAGTTCATCACAGTAGTACTCAAACACTTAATCCACGATGAGATCCTATGTTTCTGAAAAATGTCCTTGTAATAAGTAAGGCAAACATAGCTTTTATTTATTTTTTTCTTTGGTGCCTGCATCTGATGAGAAGCCTACATTCTGTTGAAATTCTGTGGGAGAAGAATTACGTAAGAAGATACTTATTTTTAATTGCAGCTGTCACGTTAAGCTGCAGTGTTACTCACCAAGCAAAAAATCATTAGATAGCATGTGTATGGAAAGTAGAAAATGTCTTCTGAAATTCTCAAGGTACTTTATTTAATTATTGCCTAGATTTTTTTCAGGATGAAACATTTGACATTAAAATTGATGAAATTTAGAAATTGTTTTTTTATATATGTGCTTAAATAACATGTTAACTTTTTTCCCCTCTCACTCGATTCCCAGATGTTTTGTCTCAACATCTGTCTTTTCTCAGACTTCCCTTGTCAACCTTCCAACTTTTATAAGGAAGTTGTGGATTCTCTCCAAGGAGGAGTCTGAAAATGTAAATTTCAATGTGCGGATAGTACAGGTTAAAAAAAAAAAGGGAAAGACATGATCCTTTGGCAAAAATAGCCAGTTAGAGACATCATTAAAATTAGTGTCTGTATTTACTCATCTAAGTTGTAATTGGTGTTTCAAAAGAGCAAAGGCAAACCTGAGATGAAATTTTCTGTTTGCCGTTCTAATGGCACTGTATGCAGAAAGTTTGTGTATGCTTGCAATCTTTATTTAAGAAAGATCTAGCCAGACAAATCAAGTGCAGGGTCTGATGTAAATTAAGAACAGCATGAGAATAAAAGCTTTATGAGGACTAAGACTTTCAGTCTCTTTCCAGTCTAGACTTACGGTTTTGGTTCTTTTTAATATCACAGTGCTCATGTAGTAATTTGTGCCCACTTCTGAGGATCTTCTTGTATGTATTCCTTATGATAAATCACTTTTCTCATGCTCTGAACTGTTGTGGTCTTCCAGAAGCGAGTGAGACTTTATGATTGGCCAAGTGTTTAGCAGAAGGCAGGTAAAAGTCTTCTACTTCTCATGGAGGAGGCCAGGTGCCAAAAGCAATAAAACCTCCTTGACTGTTCAGGTATTTGCTGAGCTGTCATCTTTGTAACAGTCCCTTCTATGGACTGAAGTGTAGTGTGCAGTGAACACTCATTGGTTTGTTCCGTAGGAAGTGCAGGGATTACTTTTTCCTTTGTCTTTTTATGTGGCATCTCTTTTCTACTAGTTTTCATACTCTTGCCTGTTATGGGAAAGTTAAGGGAGTTTTTTTTTTTTGAAGACAGTAGTTGTACTTGTCACTTATAAAGCATTCTGCTGAATGTGAGCTACTGCTGAGAAAACTGCCCTCTGCCTCGCTTACCTTCTGATGGTTTTCTTTTGCTTGCTCCTACAGAATCTGTTTTCTTGTGATCATGGTCAGCTAGAGGCATATTTCTAATCCATTTGGAGGAGAGTAACAGAAATGCTGATGTTTGAAAATAATAAAATTACTGTAGTACCAGTTAGAACTGAGTGGTGCAAAGGTGGATTAGGGTTGTAGTGCTGCAGTATGTAGTAAATGGCACAAGGAGGCCTAATCAGTATGGAAAAATCATTGTTTCAGTGTAGAATTGGTTTTCATAGAGCTAGATAAAGTGTTCTGGAGTGGCTTTTGCTATCTGAAGTGTGCCCAGTTAGAGAACTGTGCCAATGGAAGGTCTAAATTGTATCTTTGAGCAACTTTAAACTGTCTGGATTGGATAGCTTAGCACATACTAGCAGTGGAAAGCCGCAGACTTTGAGTAGTGTCAGAGATCAACTTTGTGATTCTCGGCAGGATCCTCAGCCTTGCTCAGCTCTGGGGTTACTGCCTAAAGCCTGTTTCTGCTTTCAGCTTGAGCTGACTGATGCTGTGGAATAGAAGCAGAGAACTTGCTGCTTGATTTGTGCCCGAGCAAGGTTACCTGCACTGGCTCCATCCAGTGCTTTGTTTGGATAACTACAGCTGTATCAGCTTTTTAGAGTTATTGCAGGTCAACTGTGTAGCTTCCTCATGCAGATGAGGATCTTTGCATGTCTTTGCTGCTGAAAGCTTTTACGGAATGAATCTGTCTTCCAGTTTTAAGGATTTTGTGCATTAACTGCATCTGTCTGGCAGAGAAATAAAGGTACATGGGTTCTCATGTTGACTTTAGTATAGTGAGGAGCAGTGGGATGAACTACTTGTAAAGCTGATTATATAATCAGAGTTACTTGCAAGGTTGTTAAACATTGGGTAGAAACTGGAGTTTCTGACACAAGACTGCTGAAATTGTTGTGTACCTTGAAATGATGGTTGTTGTGTACCTTGAAATGATGGTTGTTGTGTACCTTGAAATGATGGTTGTTCATGAAAACGAAAGTTTTACTTGGTCTCTTACAGTTAAGATGTAGCAGAAAAACTACAACAGTTATTGATAATGACTGAAATGCAGATATTTGAAATGCATTTTTAAAATAAATAAAAAAATACACTGTGAACCCTGATTAATTTCTAAAGCTACTCTTAATTGAATTTGGATTTATGATCTTTTCCTTGTATGACCAAGGTCTACTATTTTTTTCATGACAGAAAATGATTGTATTCAAATATTAATCCTCACAGTGTGAGTTAGGGACTGATCATAACAGACACTTATTTTTCCAAATGAAGGTAAAACTGACATTAAAAAATACATGCATAACAAAAAGGCTCTGTGTTTTAGGGAAGCAGCAATAGGAATTCTACATCTTAGAGAAGTTTCTGTGTTTCATAGAAATTTCTGTGTCTGCTCCTTTTAAATTATGTAGGAAGATCTGGAGCATGGAGAGTGAAATGAATTTTATTTTTCTATTCTCTTAGTCAAGCTTTAAAACTTAAAAAATCATGTTATAATTCATTAGTAATTAGCATCTTTAGAATTGCTTTGTGTTTCCCTCAAAAGTGTGTACATGTAGTGGTCTAAATTTGGCTGCAGTACTTCAAGAATCAGAGCTGATATTTGTTGCCACTGAAATCTCAGTTTGTTTTGTCTCTCTTAAACATAGCTGTTCACCTGAGAGATGCTAATTCTAGTTGGCTAATTCATACAGCTTCAGTCTTGGGGTGTGCAGCAGGGCAGTGTTTCTTTCTGTCTGTAGCATGAGTGCTGCCTCATCTTTCTCCTCTCCCAGCCCTTCCTATGATTCAGTCTCGCTACACTTTTGCTGTTTCATGTGCCTACAGTACTACAGTATGGAAATGCCTCATCAGGTTGTATTGTGGGGGGGTTTTTTTGTTAGTTTTTTTTTTTTTGGAGGGAATATTCACTTTGTGATGAAACCTGAGGGTTTGTAATCTGTATTCCTCCAGCTCTGCCAAAAAGTTGCATTTTATTTCCTTTGAGCATTAGGTTCAGGAAGCTGTATCTGGTGTCCCTGGCTGGCTGCAAGTCCTCCCTGAAGTTCCAATTCAGTAGTTTGGTACAGGATGTTCTTCTGAGTTGGATGTGTGCCTTCCTACCTTAGAACTACCAATTACTCATGCCTGTTGGCTTGAGTGGCCTGGCCATACTGATTAGTGCTTTTATAATTTGCTCTGGGTGTATTTGCAGAAAATAAATTTGAACTGCTGCTTGTATACCATTGAAAGCTCTTTTATTTATATGTTTTGTTATTAAAGTGAGACCTGCTTGAATGTTTTGTATTAATGATGACTGCTTTTTGTTCTGTGTAGTTTCACATTATTGAGTTAATTTATGTGTGGTTCAACTACTATACTTGTATGTCAAGGCTTATGTTTCTAACAGGAGACTAATTTCTTTTTACATCCATCACATTTTCTTTCAGTCTATTTTACCACATTTCATAACATTGTTGCCACTTTATGAAATATGAAATAGTAAAAATAGTCTTCTGCTCTTAATGAAGCTTTTAAAATGTTTTGTGTGAAAGATATTTTAAAATGTTCACTTTGTTACGCTTTAAAAGAACCAGTTAAAAATTCAACAAATAAATTTCCAAGATGAGTATGCAAGAATGTTTTCCCAAAATATTCTTGCTTTCTAGGTGTTTCAGGGTTTCTTTCCATGATACAATTACTTTGCTCGTTAATCTTATTTCTGAAATTCAAACTCCTCATTATCTTTGTCAAAGATTTTCACTTTTTTGACTCTTTGTATTTATGCTGTAATTTCTTGTTGCATAAGATGTCATTTAGCAGCCTCATAAAGTTTCTTCTTCATTCTGTGCACTAATGTGTTTTCAACTATTTTGCTAAGATAGATTTAAAATATTACCAGCCTTTTCTACTCTCAAAAAGTCAGCAAATAAACCCATGGTAAAATATATTTTTTTTCTGAAACATTCTTCTTTTCTTCTTTTAGTTCCTGGAATAGATGGCGGTGGGTTAGCTGATGCTAGTCTCACAGATTCCTACTTTAGCACCAGCTTCATTGGAGTTAATGGATTCGGAAATCCCGCTGAAACAAAGTATCCCATGATGCAGGTAATAGCAGTGAATTCTAGTGTTTCCTTTGTTCTGGCTGGTCTTACAGTAAGGAGGAAAAACTGTTTAAGGGACAGGAAAAGTGGAGAGTTTGGAATGTGTCATGTTGCAAGTGGAAATGGAACTATATCATTGGTTTAAAGTTAATCTGATTTTTACTGGCGCTTCTCTGAGCTGTTGCATTGGCACTTTGCCACATAGATAACTGTGTTCCTATATTTTTCTTTAGGCTCATAGTAAAAGGCTATCAAAATAAGCCAGATGTCTGAAAACTAGGTTTTGAAACATTTCAGAGATCCAAAGACACTGAAGCAAAGTGATGTCTGTAAATTACTAGGCAAAAAATTCAGAATTTGTGAACTTAGTCTCTGGTGGCATTCATTTTTGTTGAATTGACATCTAACTCTTCTGAAATGTTGTCTTGTATTTGTAGTGTTCTGTAGAAGTTGGCATAGGAATTCCCATGAGGTGGAATTTATTGTGTAGGTAGTATTTTATGCAAAATTTACAGCAAAAGGATGTCACGTTTAAAACCTAAATGAATATCTATTGAATTACACACAAAGTACTATAATAGCTCCTTCAAGCTGTTACGTTTTTTAAAAGCTGAAAAGATGATCTCTCCCTTCACTCAAAGATTTAAGAAACCAGTTTCTGGTAAATAAGAGAGCATATGTCAAACAGTTCACACTGGAACCTGACACGGTCTGTTCTTTTGTATCAAGGAAACTCACCTTATGAGCTTACTTTGATCTCAATTGTGGCTGTATTGTGGATTGAAAAATAACTC
Source organism: Upupa epops (assembly GCA_013397515.1). Lineage (NCBI taxonomy): Eukaryota > Metazoa > Chordata > Aves > Bucerotiformes > Upupidae > Upupa > Upupa epops. Next base: position 27,447 of record VZRI01005385.1, read on the forward strand.
AGCAAAAGGTGGGAAATAATTAGGTCTGTGTTCCCTTTGTACGTTTATTACTGCATGTTTGTTTTCAGGAAGGCTGGATTTTCTAGTTCAACAAAGTTGCAAAACTCTAATTGTATATTACTGGCAGCAATGCGTGATCTAAAAAGTTTTAACTGCTGATTCCAAAGTGTAGCATTGAAGCTGGAAGTTAAACATTTCTGAGATCATATAATTTTATTCTTTTAGTGCAAAGTCATTATATTTAGCATCCTTTAATTTTATTCTGCAGCAACACTGGTGTCTTTCTAAACATGAATTTTTAATTATAACTCCTAGAAACAAAATAAGGCGTGCATGTAACATGAACACTTTAGGATTTTTAAATACTTTACTAATGCCTGTGAGATTGGAATTATTAGAGTCAAGACATTGTGTTTCTCTGTAAGAAAAGAAAAAAACTGATGTGCTTTTTATCCATTGGAGGCTAAGGAAAATTACTTCTGAAGGATTTAATTAGTGTTGAGAAAGTGCTTGCAGGCATTAAACTACAGTTTAAAAAGCATTCTTACATTGATTTTTTTTTTCCCTTTGAATAATATAATTTAAGGTTTTTGTTGCATAGGTAAACGTGATAAAACCATCTGTGTTGATTATGTCAGCTTCTAAGTCCATACAGACAAAAGTCAGTCACTTGTAATGTGGTTCTCCATGTCATTCCACCATATGGAGAACAGGGCAAAGGGAAAATGTTAGTGACTTCTACTTTTAACACTAATGATTTATGGTTTGAAACAGACTTTAAATTTAATAGATGGATGAATGGTATACCTTTTTTGTTCTCTTCGCAAATAACCCCAGATTTTGTCACTTGATTAAACCTTTGCAAAACTGGTTTATATAGACCCAGTGGAGACTTCCTAGATGTTAGATAATTTCCCAAAGATGTAGTCTCTGCTGGCATGTTCCAACTTGATTACAACCTTGCAGTTACAGCTTGGGCCTGATCTACGTCTTGCCTGAACTTGGAGCAGAAGTGCTGATCTGCTTAGACGCCCTCTTTTCTTCTACTTCAGAGTGAAGCAGCTTGGAAGTAGATGTGTATTTAATGAAAAGTAGAGCTGCATCTCTTAATTGGAGCAGCCAGTTGCATGAAGGAAAAGAGTCTTGTGCTGTGAGCTTAGAGAAACTGAGCTGAGGTTAAGTGAATAAGGAACTAGGAAAGACTGATCAAAGGGACTGAGGCAGAGAGCAGACATTGGTAGGACTCACAAAATGGGGACTGGCATTGCACAAGTGAAATACACAGAAATTGGGACAGAGAAATGAGTTGTCAATGCAAAGTACAGTGGAGAGAACAAATACATGTACTCTGCAGGTCATTGAATCAAATCGAAGATACTGAAAATTTAGTGTTCTGCCATTGAAACATAAGAAGCCTCCTGTAAAATTTCTCATTTGCTTTCAGTTCTGCTTTTGCAAATGTAAACATCAGTCCCATCTGTGAGTTGCCTAGTAGTCTCAGGTGGATCTGTGCAGTTCCCAAATAAATGCATCAGACTGTTAAACAAAACTCTCTCAACAGTGCTGGCAAGCTACAGACCCTAAAATAATTGAAACAAATCTGTACAGCTGGAAGATGTTACAAAATGAACTTAATGACCACCCATAGGAAAGCTTGATTCAAGTTGTTTAACTGGCCTCAATCTAGCAGAGTAATAGTCTCTTCTGGATAATGCTCATTTTTTTTGATTTTCATGAGCTAATCTTTCTGCAATCCATACTTTATTCACTAGTTGCTTTTCAAGATAATTATCAGGGATCTGAACAATCAGTCTTGACTGTATTCATAATTAATTTCCAGATGCATTCTTGTCATGTGTAGTAAATAAAACTGAATTTTCTTGAAATAATGTGATTGTTTATACTGGAATTATCATAACGTGTGTATGTAATGAAGACATTACCTTGAGCAGAAGTATATCCAGATTTTGCAGTTATGCTTTTGTGCATTAGGATTTTAAATAAGCGGTGAAAGAAAGGAAATTAAAGATGGATTGTGTCATGATTAACTGGAGAATACATTTCTTTAATTATAAGTGATGTGGGTGACTAGTGGTCAATGTTTCTGCAGAATGGATATTTTCAACTAAGGTTTCGCTTGTATGTGTTGAAGACTATTTTGTAACATCTTGAACATATCTCAATGATGCTAGATTAGTAGTGAAGATGTGGTTAATGTCAATACTCAGTTTGTAGTAAAGAAAAAGAGTAAAAATCCTTCATACAGTTTGGAAGAGGCAGGATTTTTGAAGTGGCTATGGCTAATTCTTTTTTCTTACTTTTTGAACATCTTTGCTTTGCCTCATTCGTCTAGTCCTACTTCAGAGGTCTTTGCTGTTAGCTAGCCTTTTTGTTGTCCCCATTGGCTTCCTCTGTTACTAGCTGGCTTCTTAGTCCTCATTGGTTTGTGTTTTCCTACAAAACATTCTTGATGTAGGTGTTTTCTTCCCTGAATCTGTATATATGCATTCACATATATACAGCTTCCAGCTTATCAAAGCATTTTCTGTTTTCCCCTTCTCTAACTAATACCAGCAGGCCTACACTACACATAGCCCACGGGTTGTGTGCTGTCCTCAAAGCTGTTGTTTCATTCTTGGCATTGCAGCAGCTACTAGGAGACAAGTCAAGAGATGTGGTTCAGGAAGCAGCTCGTTGCTTTTGGCTTTGCCATTCATGAGGAGACAAGAGCTGGCTGGCCAGGATGCCCGTGACACTTGACTGCTTAGTTGCTGTGTGTATGCCACTTGGCTAGCTGGTGTTGGTGTTACTCTGGCAATAATGTTGCTCCTTGCATAGCTCATAGCTTGATCAAAGATATCACAGTAATGATGAGACCTTTAAAGATCATCCAGTCCAAACTAAAACCAACCAAATAAACCTAATATCTGACATCTAGATCATGTCATTCAGCACTTCATCCAGACTAACCTTGAACACCTCCAGAGACAGCAACTCAACCACCTCCATGGGCAGCCCGTTCCAAAATTGGATCACTCTCAGTGAAAAAACTTCTTCTAATGTCAAGTCTAAACCTCCCGTGATGGAGCTTAAGACTGTGAGCCCTTGTCCTGTTTCCAGTGTCCAGGGAGAAAAGATTGACCCCTGCCTGACTACACACACTGACTACCACATTTTAGATAGACACACTTATAGACAGTGATAAGGTCACCCCTGAGCCTCATCTTCTCCAGCCTAAACAGACCCACCTCCATCAGCCTCTCCTCATAGGGCTTACCTTCTAGGCCCTTTACCATTCTAGTTGCTCTTCTCTGATCTTCTCTGGACACGTTCTAGCACCTCGACATCCTTCCTAAACTGAGGGGCCCAGAATTGAACTCCATACTCCAGGTGCGGTCTAACCAGTGCCAAATATAGGGGGAGAATAACCTCCCTCTCCCTGCTGGCCACACCATTCGTGATACAGGCCAGGATGCCGTTAGCTCTCTTGGCCACCTGGGCACATTGCTGACTCAGGCTGACTTTGCTACAAGTGATGCAAGAAAGCTTTAGTAGTGTTATGCTGGGTTGTTTAAAAGAATGGTGCAATTGGATGAGGCTGAAAAGTATCTTGATGTTAAAACTCTTAATATTGTATTAGAATTGAGCAATTTAGTTGTAACAGCATAAAACAATAGGTGTCTTCATGCGTGTTGCTTCACAGAAATGCTGTTTCCTGTATTTTTTTATGAGATTTATAACTACATGGCTTCCATTAGATTAAGGTTATGTGGAAGTTAAGAATTGCAACTTCTTGGTTGTTTAGCTTGCCATAATCAAAATAAACTAGGATGTAACAGTCTACAGTGTTAAAGATGGCAAGGCCAAGGAATGGAGAAAACTTGGTCTTGCTTGCTCTTGCTCTGCTAATGTTGGTATAAAGAGCATTCTTGAAAAGCCTGAGTAGAGACCATGCTCACTTCAAAGCTTTGCATCCGCTGAGATGCAGCTTTTTGCTGCATCTGCCAACAGTGAAGTAATAAAATGCTACTTATATCACAGAAGCTTGTAAATGTCTTCTCAGTTTCTGACTGCTCAGAAGATAGTGGAGCTACAGACATGATATTTTAAATATAAAACGATGCAGTTGTTTACATAATGTTTTCTGCAGAAATCCAGTTGTTTTGGTACCTGGGGTTGAGTGGGACATGGTGTATATGCTAACTGTCAAAACCAAGTTCTGAATTACTTGGAAAGTAAAGCAAATAGTAACACCTTTTTGTATGTCTGATAATCTGGCAACAATGATTTATCTGGTTGTGACAATTGCACTAATGGCTTCTTTTGTATTTCAGTTAACGTTCTAAAAATTACAAAGGAATATTCTGAAAGAGTTTCAGTAGAATAGTATTAAGATATAGAGCTTGTTACATTCTACACAATATCTTGACATAACATATTTAGCACAAGAATGATCCTGAGCGAAGTGCTTGCTTTCTCAGGATTTGGCTGGGAATATGGAGGCAGAGAACAGAAGCCATCTCTTCTGTATTTTGGGGGGAAAAAGTTAATGGCGAATGAAGTAAAACTCCTCACTTATTTCTCATAACATACCCTGTGTAAAATTAGACCTGATTGTGTGCCACAAAGCTTTATTTATCCTCTTTATATTGATGAGAATTTTATAACTATATACTTTAGTGGTGAGGGGTCACAGCAAAGCAAACTTAAATGCAGCTCTAACTTTGGATTTTACTAAACACTGAGGGGTGGAGGCAAGGTGGTATATAGAAGGCAGAAATATTTCTTATAACTCTTACTGCATCAAGAAAGCCTTGATAAGAAGGCTAGTGGTATGTCACGCTGTGTTGGGTAAAATATTGCTAACAGGTCAAGTGATCCATCCTCTGTTTGGCACTGGTAAACTGATGCCTGGAGTGCTGGGCTTCTTGGTATATGAGAGGTATGGACATAATGGAAAAAGCCCAGTTGAGGGGCTGTAGGGGTAAGGGGATTAGAGCACCTGTCATGTGAGGTAGGACTATGAGTGGGACTGTTTAGCTTGGAGAAGAGAAGGCTTGAAGGGATCTCAGCCATGTACATAAATATCTGGAGGACTGTTACAAAGAGGATGGAGTCAGGCTGTTCTTTGTGCCTTTAGAGAGGAACAGAGGAGGTTCCCTCTCAACATTAGAATCATACAGCCCTTTAGGTTGGAAAAGTCCTTTAAGATGACTGAGTATAACTTTTAGAAAGCACCCCTGTGCATTCACTGGCACAGCTTGCTCAGGAAAGTAGTAAGATTCAAAAGCTGTTTGGACATGGTCCTGGGCAATCAGCTTGAGTTGGTCATGCTTGAGCAATAGTGGGACCACTTGGTCTTCAGAGGTCCCTTCCCTCCTCAGTCCCTTTGTGAATCTGTGAAGAGTGTCTTATCCTCAAAGCTATTATTAAAATAGCAACCTAATATAGAAATAACTTCTACAGTGATGCTGTTGGTCTGCTGTCTTAAAGTCTGTATGAAGATACGCTTTTAAAAAAGACCTTAATTTGCATTGGTTTTGAATAGGAAATGTTAGTGTCCCCTAAGCTATCTTATGTCTAGGCAACATAATGATGCACCTGGACTAAAATGTCATTTTATGACACTCCCTTTCTACTGCCTTTTCCTAAGAGGTGGCAAATTATTTTGGTTAATCCTGGTGCTTGAAAGAGTGAAAATTTCTGAATGACTGTATTTCAGTCTTGTAACATAGGGGTTTTTGATGTTTGGGAAATAGCACAGAATTCTGAAATTTTTTCTTTGCTTTTTTTTGGTGAAATTAAAGAGCTTGTATTTTGCTACTGATACAGTGTTCAGTAGTGGAAGAACTTGAAGCTGAAGCCTCAGGTTAAATGCTTGGACAGCAATGAATGTGACAGTTCTGTTTTGCAGTAGCTGAGATTTGAACAGAAACAACTTCTTAATCACTTTAAAGGGAGGGGGACAGGATGTATGCCAGTCAGACTTGAATTTTGTCTAGTGCTTGAAGAAGGGTGGTAAATCAGCAATATGCAGGTAAAGAGGAAGTGATAGGAACTGAGTGACACTGCTGTGTTGCTTGATAATGAAGTTGTCTTTCTGTAATAACTTCTTTCTGGTGAAAGTCATGAGGTACTTGTTGAGTGAAATTTTCATATGTCCTTGCCTTGTCTAGCAAGCTTAATAGCAATGAATAGTCAATTTTCTTGTACTGTAAATTGTTGCCCTTACCATTGTGGAGGTTTCATCCTTTGTGCTTGAGGTTTCTGTGATTGTTCAACACCAAACTTCAAGAAAAATGCAGCTTTTCATACAATTATAAAAGATGAAGTGTGCCTTCCAGGAAACGCACATAACAAGCAGTACTTGACTTCAAAGTAGAAAACAAAGCCTATTTTAGACTGACTTGGTAAAAATGAGGTACAGGAATAACCTTCATTAAAACTAGATGTGTCTGGATGTTTAATATTGAAACAATTTAGAAACCTTGTATTGATCATATGTAGGTATTCAATGAATAATATTAGGGTGAGAAGCTTGTGTGTGTGTGTGTGTACATGAGCAAAATGAAAAAACCATGAAAGGCACTGCTGAAGTGGAGGCTTTTAACCTCATTCGTTTTACAGCATGCAAGCAGTTGTGAAAGTAAAAGCTACTTGAGATTGGAGAGAGGAGCTTTGGTTTTTCTGAATCCTGGTTCATTTAAAATACATTTGCGCTTTGAGTAAGATTTGGCTTTGTAAAAGCAGAGTTGATGTTTGTAGGCTTTATTTGTACTGTGCGTTCAGAATCCTAAACGTGTTCTGTTGTATTCGATTTTGTGTGTACCTTTTTGTTTTTAATGATCATATCAGAGTCGATTTTCATTATCAGTCACACATTCACATTGCTAGTATGTTAGTTGAAAGTTTTAACTCCTGTACCTGAAGATCAGGTAGAATATTGATGAAGTAAAAATGCTTGGTTCTGAGTTAAAGCCGTGTGCTTAAACTTCTGATACCAGCCCAGATGTCAGTATTGTGTTTATCCTTGTTCTGACTTATAATTGGACATTAACACTATTTTTATGTACACCTTGTCAAATTTGTTGCAAATTTGAAAGGTTCCCACTAGGAAACTTATTCCTTAAAGACTTTCCTTTCCAAGGATGTTGTTTCAACAAGTCTAAGTGTCAGAATGTGCATTTTGGTTATAACAACCCCAGGCAGAACTATAGGCTGGGAATGGAGTTCTTAGAGAGTACTCAGGTAGAAAGAGACTTTGGGGGTATTGGTGGACAGCAAACTTAGCATGAGTCAACAATGTGCCCAGGTGGCCAAGAGAGCTAACGGCATCCTAGCCTTTATCAGGAATGGTGTGGCCAGCAGGGAGAGGGAGGTTATTCTCCCCCTATATTTGGCACTGGTTAGACCGCACCTGGAGTATGGAGTTCAATTCTGGGCCCCTCAGTTTAGGAAGGATGTTGAGGTGCTGGAGTGAGTCCAGAGAAGAGCAACTAGAATGGTAAAGGGCCTGGAAGGTAAGCCCTATGAGGAGAGGCTGAAGGTGTTGGGTCTGTTTAGCCTGGAAAAGAGGAGGCTCAGGGGTGACCTTATTGCTGTCTATAACTACCTAAAATGTGGTTGTAGTCAGGTGGGGGTCGGTCTTCTCTCCCTGGACACTGGAGACAGGAGAAGGGGTCACAGTCTTAGGCTCCATGGGGGGAGGTTTACACTTGACATTAGGAAGAGGTTTTTTACTGAAAGAGTGATCCAGTTTTGGAACGGGCTGCCTACGGAGGTGGTTGGGTCACTGTCTCTGGAGGTTTAAGGTTAGTCTGGATGAAGTGCTGAGTGGCATGATCTAGATGTCAGATGTTAGGTTTATTACTTGGTTTTAGGTTGGACTGGATGATCTTTAAGGTCTTTTCCAGCCTCATCATTACTGTGATACTGTGATCAGTGGATTTATCACATTCCAAGAGAAGATGCGTAATAGGGACATTTCTGTAAAATTTCAGTTTTCTCCATTGTTTAGCCAGGAAAGGACTATGACATAAATAGTTGAGATAAATAATGCAGATATTATGTGTTTTGATGTGTTCTTAGCTTTAGTTAGGTGATGGGTGAGCATCACTGAACATGGACAAGATAACTTGGGTTTACCTTCTTTTGTAGAAATAAGTAAACTTCAACATAACTTCAATATAGGCATCCATTTTTGTAAGGACTTGATTGTTGGTCACAAACATTTTACTAAGAGAATGCTAATCTTTTAGTAAGAGTCATATTGTCAGTTCAGTATGTTTAGGAACATCAGACATGTGGCAAGAAGTAAATGAAATGGCATTGAGGTATAATGTAGTTAAGCTTGCCCTCTGTCACTAATTGTTGGTTGTGGAAAAATCTAAGCATATAGAGTGACTTCAGTGATCGGTTTGAGTCTTAATCTGTGTCTAGACTAGTAAATTAAACATGCATGGAAACTTTCCTTGGTGCTTAGGGCCAGCTGGCACAAAATGGCTTGTTTGTGCTGGTGTATTCTCACCCGGTAAAGCTGCATACCAACTGTGTATTTGAAGGGATATCAGAACCTATTCACTGCTGAGGAGTAGTGCCAGGAATTTGGCTGGGTGACTCCTAGTTGTTGAGTCAAAAACATACCAGGTAGTATTTGAATATAAATTACCCATTTCTCTCTCACTGATGGACAACACTTGCTGATATTGCCTTGCTGTTCTTGCATTACTTGTTGGGCGACTGCTCAGAGAAAATTATAAGCAGCAGTAAGAAAAGACACTTCTGAACTAATTTCTCAAAGAAGTGGTAGCTCTTTAAGCAGAACTGCCTCACTTAGTTCCGTTTGTTGTTAGTCTCTATTTCTAGGGGAATGTAGAAGCCTAGGATGAATGTTCAGAGGGTTTTACATGTCCCGCTGATTTTGCTGAAAGGTCTCAAAAAAAAAAAAGTCTCAAAAGATTCTTCTGTTCTTAGAAAGAATCTATCAAATGCAATACTGATTTGACTATTTTTCACTGAATAAGTTTTATGTTGTGTAATGTATGTTACGTTGATAGTGTATAATAAAGGGAGGAGTTGTTTCAGGAGTGTGGTGTGGCAGACTGTTTAAAGGAGATAAGCAGCTGACTTTTCTAACGTTTTGACAACATACAGAAAACAGACCATAGGTAGATCCTCCCAAGTTAGAAGAAATTAATAAATACAGTGTTTTATAATGCACAGTTATTTTTTTTGTTTGCATTGCTCTCACGTGAACTGCTTTATTTTACTAAAAGTTTTTATCAACTACATGCTACTGTCTGCTCAGAGCACTTACTAAATGGGAAATAAGCATAGGATTCATAACCTGTTCTTAAGACTTTCTAAATGTTATTCCCAATGCCCTTTCTTTATAGTTTTATTTTAGATGTACACTTTGTTGTTTTTTTGTAGAGGATGACAAATAGCAGCAGCTCCCCTAGCCTTCTCAATGACAGTGCCAAGCAGTATGCAGGCCATGGTAAGTACTTCTAAAGTAGTAAGTATAGAAGTGTAGCTAGAATTTTAAGAAATGTTGCAAAACTGAGTCTTAAGGCAGGGTTTGTTTTTTTTTTTCTTATTCACTTGAGATATAGTAGTGGTGGGTATAGCATGATTAATTTTGATACGAAGCTGGAGTGCTACTGAATCTTTGTTCCAGTGGAGAAAAACAAAGTCTTTATTGGTCTATTCACGTCAAGTGAAATGCTAGTTTGGATATTATTGGAAAGCTGTCATAGCTTAAACATTTCTGTTGTTGCATGATAGCATTTCTTTTTAGTTGTGCTTTTCAAGTAAGTTATTGTGTGGAATCTATGTACAGGTTGTTATTCTTCAGGATGTATGGGTTTTGTGAAACGTGTTACATAACTGATGACTTTAAACAGCCAAGTTTTCTTTTGTAAGAAGTAGTTTACCTCTTTATACCTTCCTATAGGAAACATGGTGTGCAAATGAATGAAGTGTCTCTATAATGTGGGCCTCAATTCCACTAAATTGTCATGGAGGTATATTGAACTTGTGTAATGTACTCTATTGAATCATTACAGGTTATTCCAGCTGTAGCTGTCAAATTCAGCTCTTTTGAGGAAGAGGGCACTACTGCCTTATGACAAGAGCATATATTTAAAATAGGCTTCTGGTCTGAAAATTGCTGTGTAAATGGTATTCTAGAACTACATTTACATGTCTGATGCTGCAGCTAGTCTACTTAGTAGGGTTGTAGGTTTTTTTTTTTCTGTAGGGTGAATTTTTTCCTTCCTTCTGATTAATTTCCAGTGTGTTTTCTGATCAGTTCTGCTTCTTCTGTCTCACTGCACAATTAGCTGTTCAAGGCAGCAGCAGTCTCCAGTTTTAAATGCAGTCAGTTTTGGTTTTGAGAGGCCAAATAGTGCATGTGAGGGACTGAAACCAGAGTGACTTTTGGAAACCAGTTTATATTCTATTGTGTATCAAGCCTTTTCCTTCCCTGCCATCCTATCCACTAAAGCAATGCTTCACTTGCAGAATTACACTTTTAAAGGAGTACTAGTTGACAAATGTTTAATGAAAACACCAGTATTTACATCTGTCAGTCATCTGTTGAATTCACAGTTCTACCCAGTTTGGAGCTTTAAGTTGTGTCTATGATTACTGAGTGTTTCATGCCTCACTCTGGAGTGTATGTATAGTGACAAAAAGCAATGAAAAGCTACTAACAGAACACTTGATTTTTGCTACCCTTAAATTAGTGCAGAACAGTGACAGCCAAGTAAAATTCACATCAGTATTTGTAAGACTGTTATACAGAAGATTACTAATGTCAAGTAACTGGAGAATGAAGGCTTTCAAATATTAGAAGGAAATTCAATAGTGTCAATAGCAATTAATCTTATTAAATTCTGCTAATAAACTAATTTCAATTTGCATAGAAGTTTCACAGAATCTAAGAAATGCTTCATACTTTTTTTTTTCTGCAAGGTGAGTTCTAAATTTAGTTTTGTCAAAAAGATTTTTTTCCATATGTATGTTTAAAGTTTATTTTTACTATTGAAGATGTATAACAAGGTTTATTTTTTTTTTACAGATCCACTAACTTCACCAAATTCTTCCTTGTTTAATGACTTTGCTGCCCTCAGTGTTTCTCAGAGGAGGAAGGTAGGCAACAACTAAATCTTAAGTAGCATATTTGTGTGAGTTGACAGAGAAGAAGATCTGGAATAACTTGAAATGCAAGGTCAAATAGGGATGGTTCTTTTAATGTTACTGGATTTATTTCAATATGTTGGTGCTGAGTTAAATGACATCTCACCACTTCATTTTTGCTACACCAGGTTACAATGTTGCTGCTATTAAAAAAGCCTTGTAAACTTGTAAACTGAAGCTTACAAGAATGCTGTGAATATGAAAATTAGGACATTATCTTAATTGCAAATTCAATAGTTTTTGTGCTGAGATACAAGCCACCTGTAGGCTTTCATGGCCACAAGTGCTGAATATATTTAAGACTTTGTCACATGTTTTTTAATACATGATGTTAAAGTAATTACGATTTGAAATGCACAATTTGAAAGATTATTGGGAAGATAAGGGTTGGGATTTTTATTCCCTTTTAATCTAGTGAGTATCTTTGGNTTTTTATTCCCTTTTAATCTAGTGAGTATCTTTGGACACCTTTGACCTACACCAAGACAGCTTGTGGTGTCTTTTGAATTATACACTGAAAATTGTGGTGGTTTGCGTAAAATAAAAAAACTTGGTTACGCAGAGTTTATTCTCATTTTTGTGAACTTATACAAATCAAAGAAGACATTATCTTGTCCCAACCAGTTATCAAATTCTACATGCATTGACTTTTTACTTTTCATTTTGTCGTATTAACCACATGATTCTGAAGTTTTCCTGTGGCTGAAAAGGCATTGGCTTGAGAGCAGGCTTTATCAGCATGCTTTTGACTTTTCACAGACTTACATATGTATGTGGGCAATTGGGAGTGCTGTATTTTTCTGTAGGTGAAGACTGAGCTTAAAGATAACTGTAGTTGGTCCATCAGACTAATGTTGCTTGAAATTAAAGGCTGTCATAGAATGTTAATTTGCTCATGTTTTGATGTATCCAAGCCACATGGAATCTCTGAACTGCCCTTTTTCTTAATGCCAGCATAGTGCACTGGAAGTTGAATGTAAACAACTATAGATCTGTTCTTTAACCACTTACTGATGGTAGCAAGAATAAAAATAAGCATATATTTCTTATTAACAGTCTGTGTGTGTATATGTATACACACATGACTATGTGCATATGTGTGTGCTTATGTATATAAACCACATGAAACAAATAAAATGAGCAATTGTACTTAAGTGTTGCCAGAGTGACCAATGCCTTAAAAATTACTTCAAAATTAATTAGATAGTACAAAATGAAAACAAACCAATTAGTGTTTGGAGTGCAAAACTCAAATACTAATCTAAATTGTTTTCTGACTTGCTCTTTATTTCTCCAAGACAAAAAAATCAAGTTAAACCACTCACTGATGAAATAATGCCAAGATAAAATATTTATCTGTTAAGCTGATTGACTTGCATTTTTTCCAGTTGATATTTTGAGACATAACTGGTGTTAATTGGAAAAGGCTTGTATTGGCTTGTATTTGCATAGTAATTTATTATACAAATGACTGCTGTATTGTGATATATGCTTGTATAATGGGAAAGACTGAACCATATGATTTGATTTGTTTAAAATCTAAGACTCTAGGCTCCCTCTATAGTGAGCTGAGAGAGATTAGCAGCTCAGCATGTCAGTGGACTACTTGAAGCGGATAAAAATCGATGGTCCAAGTTACAAGAAATTCATCACACTTTTCTGACTGACTTTGTAATACCAGGCAATATATTGCACATAGTTGTGGATGTAGCTTCTTAATATTTTTAGTAAATTTCTTATTACATTAATTTTTATTATCTTGAGTGCCAGGTATTGTGTGATTTCCTCCCATCTCAGTGTCTAGGGTTTATTTAGGGCTTGAGAAATGTGATTTATCAGGGGTGCTTGATACTTGCTGTAACAGAAGATGGATTGCATTCTTGAACTATGTACTGCTTTTCATTGACTGTAAAAGGGAGCCTTGGTAACTAGCTCAAATGTAGGTGTGTACAACGTCATCTGTTTGGAAAAAACCTTCCATTTTCTTGCTAAGAGCCCAGGGCTAAAGTTCTGTTTGTTTTGAACTAGCTGGCAAAACCAACATTTCCTTCGTGTATCACTGACTTGGAGGACAGATATAATGCAGTCTTGGTAAGTGAATAAAGAGCAACTGCTTTCCTATACATAATGGGTTTGTGATATTTTAAACATTTAGAACTGTTGTTATTAACTGCGTTAAAACTGTATGTTTGTGGTAGACTGAATAGCTTTTGTGAAAGCATATAATATGTAGGTGTATTAAGCAAGGAAGTTTATTCATCTTTGTCTCATTATTGCTGATCATGTTATTCTGGCAGCCCTTTAACAGTGGGCAGGCCACATGGATGCAAACATATATTGTTAAATACAAGGCTTGATTGTAGTTATGAATAACCTTGCTTGTCAGTGAGACAGCTTTTTTTAAAACTAGTTAGTATGACAGGTTTGTTACTTACAGTTGTTTTGATGTTTGAAGACACTCTGTTTAAAAAAGGAAACCTATTCTTGGAATTTTTATGAACATTATGGAGGTTATTTTCTCTGTTTAGAAATTATTAAATTGCATTTCAATTTTAGACTTCAGGAAAGCTAAGATTACTATTTAAAGACATTTTTATAGGATACTTAAAATGAAATCAAAGGAGCTAAGTATTTCTGTAGATGGAGCCTTGGTGGAGGTTCTGTCAGCTATAAAATCTTCTGGATTTACTGTCCGGTTGTTGTAACTACACATGCAGTAAGATGAGCAACGTTAAAGTGAATTTCCTGTAAGAGATTTTCAGGTAAGTATTAATCTACAATGCATAAAGAGGATTTGTGAAACATGGAACAAAAGCTAGAATTAGCAGTAGACTAACTCTCTTCCTGAGAATGTCACGCTTTGGGGTTTTTTTTTTATTCAAATACATGTTATGCTTGTTTAAAAATATAGTGGCATTCTGGACTTCTTGGGGTTTTTTCCTAAATTGGCTTTAGCCATTATGTAGAAAAATGCTTCTCTCTAAATCCTGAATTTATTTGTCTGGAAAACTAGTATTCATTTTGGTGGTTCTGGTAAACAATTAATGAAAATGTGCAACATAACTGATCAGAATCTGTTGCCAAGTGAATGGCAGCTTAATGTACTAAAAAAAATAAAGTGATGAAACTTTTGATCAAATGTGTTCTGAGACTGTTACCACTAATCCAGGCTAAAGCATTCACCTACTTGTCACTGGTCTGACTTACAGAGTAGTAAATAGACAAAATGTAAAAGCAATGCTTTTTTTCTTATACCTTCAATCCTCATGAAAACTGAACTCTTCTGAAAGGTTCCAAACATTGGCTTGTTTCTGTTTCGGTTTTTCAGTCAGTCACATCTAGAGGAGGGCCATTGAGGTAAGAACCAGTCAGCAAGGAGTGAGAAAACTGCTGTAGTGAACGATTGTAATGCTGGTTTGTGTGTATTTTGAAGATTTTGTATTTTTTTTAAAAAACTCCTGTTGGTTTCAAGTGAGAAAAGCCAGGACCAAAAGATTAGAGTAGAAGGCATGAGACAGTATTTGAAGTTTATTCAAATAACAGAGCTGCTGTTTAGTGTTCTCTGTGGTGAGCTGCAGCAAGTGAGACTTGATAGATTCTTTAACTTGTATACCTGGATCAACAGTAGTGAAGGTGTAGAGAAATATACTGCCTGTAAGCTTGATCTGCATAAATGCAAGCTTTTTAATGAGTACAAGGGGAGTTTCCCCTCTCATGTTAAAAGAAAACAAAGCTAACCTCCATGTCCTGTGGAAACCAAATTCTTAAGACCTAAACTACTGCTAGAGTATTTTTGAATGTCCTATTAAGTCTTTTTTTATCTGATGGGAAGCTGTATTTTTTCCCATCTCTATTTTGACACCTCTGATACCACATCTTTGTATAGTTTGGTGGTTTTCCCTGAAAAGCCACTTGTGTCATGTTTGGTCTTGCTGCATTTACCATCAATGAAAATGTGCAGACATGGTAGTTTTGTTTTACAGCTTCCTGAATACGGTCTCGGAAGCATGAATAGTGTTCTGAGAAATTAATGGGTCATCATCATACACCACATAATGTCACTGTTTTAAACTGCATAATTACGGATGCACTGACCTTCATGAAGTAATTGGGCTGAAGTTGTAGTTCAAACCTGGAATTTCCCTTCTGGAATTGTATACTACTACTACAATAATGAAACATTTACAGTTTATAAATTATGCAAAACAAAGTTGCTCAGAGATTGAAGGTGCTCCATCACTACAAATGTTCAAGGTCAGATTGGATGAGTAACCTCTAAGCAGCCTAGTTAATGCCCCTGCTCACTGCATGAGGGTTGGACTAGATGACCTTTAAAGGTCATTTCCAACCCAAAGCATTCTAGGACTCTGTGAATTTAGGAACACAGACCCCTTCTAGAGAAGACTACAGTTTGCAGGTAGTATGGTGTTTACCTCACTCTAAAATGTGTTCTAGTGTTAAACACAGCAGGTTATATGATATATCTTTGGGATTGTTCTTTGGTTGTGTGCTCTTGCTGTCTTAGCCGTTACTACATAGTATGATAGTTTTTTTTGCAAGTGTAACTGGAGCAAATACATTATTCATATTCATTTTTGTGTTTTGATTAGTGATCTTAGAGTGTGTTTATCTAATAAATCAAATTATGAAAGCACTTCCTTTTAGAAATATGTAACCTTTTTACATTGGTAAGGAGTCATCTTAATTTTGATGGTTGAGAAAGCTTGCTTTTGCCACCAGGTTATTTCAGCTCCAAAGGTGACCATTAGTTTCTTAGTAAACAATTTACATTGTCAAGTTCTTAGCTGTTGTGAATAGAGATCAATTTTCATTAATTCCTTTTGAAGTCTTCAAGGTTACAGTGTACTCAGCACGTGTGCTTGTGAAGCACACTTTTTCCTATTTACACCTGAAATGCTTTTTTTGAGCTATGGTTTGAAATGCATGATGTAGTATGTGTTATGTTGCAGCTTTCACTCTTAAATTCAATTGATTTAAGAATGTGGTGGTTTTCTTTCCATTATCAGATACATTGCTCTGGAATAAGTTCTATTTTCATGCCAGTTTGTACATTTTGGCCTTTATTAGATAGAAGAATCCTTTTTGTCTTTGTCTGTATACTTTTTAAGTAGAGGAACTTTAATCCCCAGCCAAAATCAGGGTTTTATGAACACTTTAAAAAAAGATTCTTGATTGAAGACTGACTGGTCTGTGTGTGTCATTTCAGTGGGTAACCGTTACAATGATAAACATAGATTTCAAAATTAAACAAATTTTGGCACACTTATTTAATAAAAATGAAAACCAACTCACTACGCAATGGTTGACACCAACCAAATTTTTTTTTTCTGAATATCAAAGTAGAAAAATTGATTCTACCCTTCAGAAGTTGTGATACAGGAAACAAATATTGTCAACCAGGGACAGGTTCTAATGAAAGAGGAAGAGAGTGTTACCTTGGTGTCTCGGTTTGGGAAGA
>VZRI01005387.1:0-16310 GCA_013397515.1 Upupa epops
TTCTTTCTTCTAGATTTTGCCTTTCCCTCATGATATCTGGCCTGATTCCTGTCGTGTTTCCTCTTTGCTGTTTTCAGTTGTGCAGACATGGTAAGTAGCTCTTGCCACACTTGTTGTTGCTTCTCACAATAATGTCAGTTCCCACTGTCGCTTCATGTGGCTGAGGCCCTGTCTTCTTTTTATTCAACACCTTCAGAACTGACCTGTGAACACTGATGTCTGGTTCTTTTTGATTCCTTCTGTCTGTTTTTCATCATTTTCACTTGAACAATCTTGTCCTCAAAATGGCTACCTGAATCTCCTCTTCAGCATCACTAGCAGCGTCTTGAGCAAACCACTGTTTTCTGTTTTTACTCACAACAAGAAGTCCTTTCTGTTAACAGATATGAAGCTTTTCCCCGTAAGTGCTCATCGTTTGTCTCCCATACGAGACTCCTGCTTTGCCCAGGTATCATCTCTCTTGGGTGTCTCCATTTTTCCTTAGGTGATCTGCTGTTTCAGACACCCTATTAAGCTTTCTCCTTGTGTAAGAAAATCTCTGTTTACAAACCTCAGTGATAATGCTCATTTCTTTAAATAGATGTGTTCACTGTAACTTAATGATGTATTACAGAGGACTGTTAAGAGCCTTAAGGTGGCTTTCAGTAAAAAATATTCTATGCATTAGCCTCTTCAGAAACAGAAGAGTTGCAGAAATGAGGCAGTAGTTCTCAGCAGAGTACCTTCTTATACCTTGGTCAGTGCACTGAGGCATCTCACATTAATATATGGCATAGTCTTTTCAAACAGTGTCCCCAGGACTGATACTACATCACTCACAAGAACAGACCGGGCTTGAATTCTGTACCTGGAATGTTCAATGCCAACAACACTATATGCACTCTAGCAAGAAAATGCCTTCAACACTTATTTATAACCTGAATAAACATCTACCTTTAAACTTAACAGATAGAATCACAGAATCATCAAATCGTTAGGGATCGGAAGGGACCTCGAAAGATCATCTAGTCCACTCCCCCTGCCACAGCAGGATCACATAGACCAAGCTGCACAGGAATACAGCCAGATGTTGTAACCTATCATGGTAAAACTAACAGATCCTTTCTGACCTTGTGGTCTCTCACTGAAGACTCATGTTAAAACACTAGGGAAGTTGGGACTATTTTCAGAAAGAGAGTTGATGAACTTCAGGATAAGTTGGAGACTTTGTGATGTTAACACAGTGGCTCCATGTCTAAAAAAAAAACACCAAGAGCCTGAGCAAACCAGAATTGTTTATGTTAGCATCTTACAGGCAGCCTGTTTCTTGTGCTGATCAGACCTTTTAGGTGCTGTTGCACTGAAAAGTGCTACTATGTACTGGGTTTTGTGTTTAGACGGAGTAGGGCCTGAAGTTTCTTCATACAGCTGACAGAATTTGCTATGAACGTGTACATACCTGCCTGCTCTGTAACTGCCTGTGGCAGGAACTCTTTCTGTTCCAGCACCATTTAAGGTGTTCAGCCTCTCATTCTGAGGTGGCATTTTCCTAGTCTACGGATGGCAAAAAGGTTCTTTTTCCTTATTAAAAGGGACGAGTACAAACTGCTGGTCTTCTCCAGTACTGGGTGCTGCGAATTTTTTTTTTGTCTTAAAGTTAGTATTGTGACTGAAAATATCACTGAGTACATCATCATACACAGAATTCATGTTGCCAGCTCTGACTTTATTTGCTTGCACTTTTGTACTTTCACGTCTTGATGCTCTGCCTAACTTTATAGTCCTTTATGATTGCTCTCTTGTTCCTCCACTGTCTTTCAGATCACCCTGTGTAGAAGGGAACATTCTCTTTCCTGCAGCATGGAGATGCACAGTATTTATGGTAGCAGCACTGTTCTGTTCGGACTTGGACTTAGTCAGATGCAAGGCAGGCATCTTTGAGACCTTCTGATCTTTCTGTATTTTACCGTGTCCTTTTGCTGTATTTCTTCTTTCTTTTCTTATCCTCTTTGTAGATGGATCTGAAACTGAAGAAAATACTTCTGTATTTCTTGTATGCCTGACACCAGTTTGGTCCATTATCATGGATTTCTGGATGTTTGTCTCAGTTCTTTTCACTAGTAGGAAGAAAGAAAATGCACTGGGATAACCAAAGCAAGCATGAAACTTTGGGCAGATGCAGAATCTTGAAAGAGAAGGGTTGATATTTCTACTGTATGTGTTTTAAGGTGATTCTACCTCTTTAACTAAAAGCTTGCAAAAAATTTTAGAGTATGTGATGTTTTCAGCATTGTTTGGGCCTCATGATAGAGTTCATTTATGGAATGAGCTTTCCTGAACAAAGAGATGTGCCAGTGTGGCTTCTAGGAAGCTGAATGACTTGCAAATGAGCCACTTCATCTGGTGGGTCATGTGAGTGATGTAGTGAAGGACTGGTTTGTTGGAATAGATACAGTCACTTACTCATGAAGTAAGAAAGTCACATAAATTGGTACATTCCCCTTGGTTGAGAGAGTTTTGCAGATTGGGAGTTCACTATGATCCAGAATAGTTCTGCTGGGGATTTCTTCTGTTGCCTGAGCCAATAGCTTTGGGAGGTATGAAGTGTTCTGTGCCTGTAAGTGGACTATTACTTCTGAAATCTACAGCAGAATTTTCACTGTTAGTATCATTTACTTTGGGGTTTCCGCTGAAGCACATGTTCAGTGGTTTTCCCATAGTCACTGCCAGATTTCAAACCTGGTGCCCTAAACATTTTTTCTACTTCAGCTAAAACTGCTTCAGATTTTCCAAGGTGTCACTTACAGGAATAGTTGTCATAGCAGCCACACTTCATACACTTTATACTGCTGTTGTGACAAAAAGCTAAGCCAGCTGCTAGTGCAAATTCCTTCTCTAACATTATTTGCTATGAAATGCAGTTTTATTCTGTTTGTTTCCTTGTCCAGATGTATTTGTGCAGATGTCCTGCTTTGTCCATTGAAACGCAAAAAGCTAATAAAAATATTAAACTCTACAGCAAGAACTGGCAGTTCGTGAAGTAGATGCCAGGGATGGTGTTTGAGGTCAGCTATGGTAAAGTACTTACACTAAAACTACTTGAAAACTTACTCTTCCCACAGAAGGGACACTGCCTGCTGTAAATAACTCTTTTCCAAAACCTCTAAAAATGAATGGAAGTACCTGAGGAAGAAGCTTTATTAAAAAGGGGCAACACTATTTTGCAGAGGCTGGAAGAATTTGATGGCTAAGCAAAGGATGCATCTGCATAAAGTATAAACTGAGATTCTATATGATTACTTTTCACAGGCTTGTGATGTGAAGGAGATTGCCTGGTTCTCTGTAGCTAAATCCAAGCTGACTTCCACTGCACATGGACAGTTTGTCAAAGATGAGGCTAAGGGGAGCACCTTCTTGCTGTTTCAACTATGGAAGGTCAACTTTGTGCTAACCTGGAGGTTTCTGTGAAAAAAAAACCCAGAGGAAGTCCTCCATCCTTCATAGCTTTGCTGAAGGCATACCGAGAGCTTCTGGTCAGTACAATCCGAAATACACAGTGTTTGATTGACAACTTACTCCAGAATGACTACTTCTCTACTGAAGATGCAGAGATTGTTGTTCAATTTCCAACTCAAGCAGATAAGGTATTCTTTTTATTTCACTAGCCAGCCTAAAGGTTTTTGTTATTTTCAATTTACCACTGTTTTTTATGGGCATATCTAGCAATTTTATGTCTAGTTTTTTCCTAATATTTGCCCTTTTGGAGTTTCATCACCCTATTCCTTCTGTACGAGTGTCTCTAGCACATCTCTTTCCAGCATGGCTGGCACTGCTTGTAACAGCTGTTGACAGCTGTAAGAGTGAGCAGGGTGATAATTATTGTCCTGTCCCCCCAAGCTGTAGCTTTGTCCTCTGATAAGAATATGACCAGAGTGTCTGATAGAGAGCTTGCCACATGCAAGCTTTCATTACTGTGCAGAGTACTGCATGGAAAATTTACTTCAGGATGCTGTGGGGCACATCATCCTCCTGTAGAGGACTGAGAGAAACAAAATACTATTTTAGAAGTTAATAACTGTGTGTTGTCCATGTGCACACCTTCCCTACCCTTAGAAGACCTATGTACCTTGTAAATGTTTATTTGGAAAATTGACATACCGTGCCAGCTTGGAGTTTTGATTTATCTTTGGACATCAGTAGCAAAAATTATTTCCTGGTCTTTTATAGGAAAAAAATGGTCACAGTTGGTCCTTACATCATGACTTAAACTCTTAATTTGTTTCCCTGACCAGCCAGCCATGAGCTTCAGAACAGGGTCACACTGAGAGGCAGGCAAACCATAAAACAATTCAGAAACCTTGGACTTTACTAACAGTGCAGATTTTCATAAAATCATGGTTCTTTCTGGCAAGTTGAAATGGCAGCACTGTGCTCACTCTATGTATAGGCTCAAAGCTGAATAAATACACACTGTGTGACCATCTCAATTTCTTACCAATTAGCATAATATACGTGATTGTTGTAAAAAAAGCTGAGGAGGGGGCCGTGCATCAAGAATCTAAGCAGAGTCTGATAGTAGGCAACAACAGCATAAGTGAAGTTGGCTCTGTGGGAGTCCACACAAAATTGCTTTTTAGAACATACAGATTTGTCAAAACCCCTGTTTTTTTCTGCTGTGACACGTGTGCCTCAGCCTGCTTTCTGTTCACAAGGGACCAGTCTCTAGAAACCCTTTGTCTGTTTTTAGAACTGAATTCTTCATTCATTTCTAGCAAGAAGGGGCCATTCCAAAGTGACTGCTCTGTCTTGTCCAGGGTATTGTACTAGAGGTACACTGTCGCAGAGCTGTCAGACACTGCCTTGCCTTCAGTCTTGAGCTACTCCAGCTGCTGCCTCTTAGCAATGATGGCAGACCCTGAGCCTGTCATGTAGAAAGAGCATGTAGAACCGTGTTGCTGTTTTAGAAGTGTCCGTGGTGGGAGTTTGGATCTACTTTAAGGTCCAGAGAGATTGTGCTTGTCCTGATCTGGATCTGGCTGGATCCTGAGGTAAATCTAAGTGTAAGTATTTACAAACCAGAGGATAAATTTAGGGCACTGACAAACCTCCCCTTTTTTATTTTAACTAGCATGGGACTTAAAATATACTATCTAGCTGTGCTGATGAAATCCTTTGGGCTTTCTCTTGAGAAGTGGCTAGTACGTGATTTAGCTGCAAGTTCAGACCTTAACTCACAAAGCTAACTCTCTTGCAACATCCAAGTACAAAGGGAAAGTGAATTTAGTGGAGGTTCAAATTCAGAGCTAGGTTTTGAATTCAAGTTTTTGAAGCAGCAGTTTTAGTTTTTATCTCCTGTTCCAGTCAAAAAATGATCCTAAAGCAGCCTGCAAGTGTAACTGTGATAAAATGGCATGTGTGCCTCAGTAATCTTTCACGTGGTATTTCTTCAGGTTCGCAAAATTCTA
This sequence comes from Upupa epops, assembly GCA_013397515.1. Classification (NCBI taxonomy): domain Eukaryota; kingdom Metazoa; phylum Chordata; class Aves; order Bucerotiformes; family Upupidae; genus Upupa; species Upupa epops. The sequence continues at coordinate 5,445 of VZRI01005387.1, forward strand.
GACTTGGTTCAAAGCAAAGGAGAAGAAGTTTCAGAGTATTTCATCTATGTCCTACAGAAAGTTTCTGATGCTTACTATGAACTTTGTCCGTGGCTGGATGAAATAGGATACCAACCTTCAGAGAATATTTATAGCAAACCAGTGGTAAATACAGACCCAGGTAAGGCCATGCATCTACATCCCTTCCTTTAGAACTACCCTGCAATGTAGGCAACTCTAACCAGGTGACTTAAAAGAGCTTCTAATAATAGTCTTTTTAATAATTGTTTGCTGTCTTTTTAGTTAGCAGGTATTGCCAGAAACTGAGAGATGAACTGGGACAGGACTCCAAGTTTGTTATGTCATATGCTCAGAGGGAAGAGATGTTGCTTGAAGAAATCTACTCTAACAGTATTATGGAGCTGGTCAGTTTTACCAACGAGAGTCTAGGCAGAGTGAGTCAATTAGAAACCCTTTTTGATGACGCAGCTGGACTAATTAATGAAGATGGAGAGACAGTTTATGTCTCTGGTGATGCAGGAATTGGAAAATCCATCTTGCTGCAAAAGATACAAAGTCTTTGGGCTAGAAAAGAATTGGACATAGGGGCCAAGTTTTTCTTCCGTTTCCGATGTAGGATGTTTAGTTGCTTTAAGGAAGATGAAGCCATTTGCTTGAAAGACCTACTCTTCAAATATAATTGCTACCCAGACCATGACCCTGCAGAGGTGTTCCATCACATCTTGCAATTCCCTCATACAGTTCTTTTCACATTTGACGGCTTTGATGAGATCTATTCCAGCTTTGACCTCAGTAGTGTGCCTGAGATGTGTTCACCCAGTGAACCCATGCACCCTCTGGTGCTGCTGGTAAACCTTCTCAGAGGAAGGCTCCTTAAGGGGTCCAAGAAAATTCTTACAGCAAGGACAGGAACTGAGATCCAGAGAAACATCACTAGAAAGAAAGTGGTGCTCCGTGGTTTCTCCAGCAATCACCTGAAGGAATACACTGCTATGTTTTTCAAAGATGAGAGGCAACGAACACAGGTACTGAATCAGTTGGAAGCTAACCCCAGTCTCTGCAGTTTGTGTTCAGTGCCTTTATTTTGTTGGATTATCTTTAAATGCTATAAACACTTCCATTCCATGTTTGACAGCCACGAGCTTCCCAACTGTTCTGTTACCTTGACAGATGTATTTTTGCTCATGATTGAAGTCTATCTGGATCGATCTCTGAAAACAAGTTTGCTGAAGAACAATGCTAGGAGCCAAGCAGAGATGTTCAGATCAAGAAGGGAAACTCTTATAGCTTTGGGTAAATTGGCATACAAAGGGATGGTGAACTCTTTATTTATCTTTGGTCAGGAAGAGGTCTCATCAGTGAACATCTCTGAAGAGGATTTGCAATTGGGCTTTCTCAGGACAGTCAAAGGTTACAGTGTTTGTGACATTCAGTCCACTTACGAGTTCTTGCACTTAACCGTTCAGTCTTTCTTCACAGCTTTGTTCCTGGTTATTGAAGAGAAAGTGAGTTCCAAGGAATTACTTCAGTTTTTCAATGAATGTTCTTCTATTGAGACTGCCCAACCCACTTGTCTTCGTATTCCTTGGTTGAAGAAACAACTAACAGGGGAGGATCCTTTCCGAAACAATGAACACTTCCACTTCACCAACCTGTTTCTTTGTGGCCTCCTTTCTAGGTCCAAACAGAAGCTTTTAAGGCATATAGTTTTGCCTGCAGTCATTAAGCGAAAGAGAAAGATGCTCAACACATATCTTGGGGAGAGCATGAAGTCCCATCTGAAAGGCCTCACTCGATCCAGCCTTCCAAACTACAGTCAGATCCAGGTTCAGCCCAACTTTGTTTGGATGCTGAGGTGCCTTTACGAAACTCAGAGTGAGAAAGTTGGGAAGTTGGCTGCCAAACACATGCGTGCCAATTACATCAAGCTGACATACTGCAATGCCTACTCTGCTGACTGCAGTGCTATTTCCTTTGTTGTGCATCACTTTCAGAAGAACCTGGCTCTGGATTTGGACAACAACTACATCAGTGACTATGGAGTAAAACAGCTGCAGCCTTGTTTCAGCAAGCTTGCAGTAATCAGGTAGGAGTCTGTGCAAGCAGGTCCTTGCTTAGCCTTTGCTTATTCCAGAAACTTCTGGACTGAAGGAATTGATCTTGAAAGTGGAGAAAGACAGGGATTCTTACTACTGCTGGACATTTCAGAGCTTCTGCAGTATTTGTTCAGCCAGTCACAGGAACAGGGATACGCTGTGAATTTCTGAATCCAAATGGAAAGGGTGCTAAGCCTGTAGAATCCAGGACTGCTTAAACCTGTAGGTTTAGTTAGCTCTGTCTAAAATTGTTTTGTCCCAAAACAGTATTTTTATGGAAGAAAGTGCTTAAGGGAAAAGAAACAGAAGGGATTTCTACTTTATCAGAGGGTTGCCTGAGCCTGTCTATCTCTGCTCTTGGTCATACAGGGTAAGAAAGAATCCACAATTCACAATAACCCTTGATCAAAAGCTCTGGATTTCTTGCTCTTACACCCTGCCAATATGTCTGGATTTCCCAGGACTAAACCTAACATGTAATACTCCATGACAGGATGCAGTTGAAGTCTTTAGATGTGGCATTTCCCTGAGGTGATGTGAAAGTAGGATGTGGCTTGGTGTGATCAGAGAGAATTAACTCCTGTAAAATCACAGGCTGCATTATTCCACCTCCAGTTCTTTGAGGCTATGCCATGTAACTCTGCCTTACCTGTACTAACACTTTGGTGCAGGAAACCAGGAACTTCAAATGTATCTTTTCCTAAAGCTACTTCAACCTCCTAGTTGGCCGTGCTGCGCTTTTTTGTTCCTCTAGGACCAAATCAAAGCAAGCGACACTTAGGGTTTTTTTCCAGTTAACTGCAATCAACTGCCCTCCCAAGAGAAAACAATAAGGAAACTTGGAGGGAAAAATCATGAGTTATGTGAGGCAAAACAAAGGGCATCCCTGTCATACAACCATGCCATACACAGTGTGATCTTGACACCATCCCTGGCACCAGAGCAGTCTGTTAGCTTGTCTTTTTGTCTTTATGGCTCTTCTGATATTAGGACTTTAATTTCTCATGACCAATTCCTGAAGGTCAGGGAAGGTTCCCCACAGATTAAGCATCCCATTCAGAGAAGCAGATTGTTCTGATCTGTAGACATTGGCTCTGATTTTCCTCATGTGCTAGTGTTTTCAGTGACCAGCTTGCTAACTAGCAAGAGCCAGGGAAACTGATGGTGAGAAGGGACACTCAGCAGCCAGTGTTTGACTTCTCAGTTTGTGTAGGAACTAAAACTGGTCAAAATCTCTTCATGGGGACAGCGTTACCCAGAAAACGTGATTCAACAGATTCTGAACGCTTCATGGGAACCTGTCTATTTAGGCAAGGTGAAAATCTTGAAAAATGCTTTTTTTAAAAATCTCAAACCCCCCACCCCCAAAATCAACCATGAAAATGTGTTTGTTCAGTGAATGACTGGCATTGATTTGTTTTGTGTCTAGTCAGGACAATAAATTTAGGAACATCTTTCATACCGATAGGACTGCACTACTGTTTCCTGGCCACGGGTTTTCACAACCTTTATTCAGTGAAGCCTGAATGTGTCGAGACTTTCAAGACCCCTGGCTTTCATTAGGTACTCAGGGAGAAGGTTGCAAGGAGAGTACATGGAAAGCTTTGCAAGGGTGTCAAGGAGAATGCTTTCCTGCAGTCACAGTAAGCATGGGAGGAGGATGATGTGTTTGTCTCTGGTTTCTGACTTAGTACAGTTTACTGTTTTCAGTTTTATGGAGGGATTCCAGAAAATTTCCTTGAAGTTTTGTGGGCTTTTGTTTTCTATTGAACTGAGCCATATGAGGCTGAGCTAATCCTATCTTTAATGGCTTTAAAATGTGGTGCAAGAAACTGTTAAATTACCAGAGGAAAATGCATAGACCTCCAGTGATTAGTTAACTCCTGGGTGATGAACATCTGTAATCTGTAGTGATTCAAACTTTCTTTTCATTCCCTTCATTCCAGGCTCAGTGTAAATCAGGTCACAGACCATGGAGTGAGAATCTTGTATGAAGAACTCTCCAAGTACCAAATTGTGAATTTCCTGGGGTATGTATTTAATTGGGAGCAAAACACTAAATGTTGATACTACTATTTAGAAAATAAATCTGCAGCACTGACAGTACTGACACAGCAGAGGTGGGGGGAACCACACTATCTTCCTCATTTACTGATCATAAGCAAAGCAGCATTTTGTATCAGAAATGATTCAGCTGCCACCTCATAGCAGTGCACTGGAAAAAAGATCACAGCTTCCTCTCCCACTCCCTGTGCTGCTTCACAGAATGGCTCCCACTGACATCAAGCCCTTCTACAGTGCAAACCACTGTCATATTACTGAACTGTATGATCATACTTGTGTTATACCTAAAGCCTTCTGCTGTCCGAAGTGGGGGAGAGAGTGCGAAACAAGAGCATGTGTATTCCAAGAATTGCCTCCTTCCTCCAGTGCCCTAATGTCAGTACATCTGCTCATGTATCTGATTTTCAATAACATGTGCAAGGGGATTTTAAGGCTTTTAAAATACCAAGCATACATTATTGTTGTCTTTTCTCTTCTGACCTGTTCTGGCAATATTATTTTTGTGTTAACACAGGAATAAATGGAAGGTTTGTGTGCTTGGGGAGACCATTTCTTTAAAAGCTATACAAATATTTTCCCATGATTTACAGTCTAGTTTCCTTGTATTTTATATCTAGCCTTTCATAATAAGAATTGTATTGGTCACTTCTCACAAGTAACAAGCAACAGGACAAGAGCAAATGGCCCCAAATTGCACTAGGGGTACTTTAGGTTAGACATTAGGAAAAACTTCTTCACTGAAAAGGCTATCAGGCATTGGAAGAGGCTGCCCAGTTGTAAATATTAAAGTAGCAGCAGGAATAACCTGTTTTTACCAATGTGATTTTTCTTAAAGCTTGTACAACAACCAAATCACTGATGTTGGAGCCAAGTATGTTGCAAAACTGATCGAAGAGTGTTCAAGCCTTCAATATGTTAAGTATGTTGATTTTTTTTTCCTTTCTACAGTTTCCTTATTAAGGTAAAGCAACTCAAAATGGGAGAGTAGAAAAAAAGACTTAAACTATGTTTCAAATAGAATATAACTTAGGTTGGTTGCAGCTGTATATTCTTTTCCAGTAGTCTGACTGGCAGCAGGTGAGACTTCAATCCGTAGTCTTTACTGGAATATAGTAATAAGTATAAAGGAGAGCATGAGACCTGTTGTTTGCCTGAATCCAGTCTGAGTACCTGAGAGAGACTTAAGTGATGTATGAACGTTGCTGCCCTCTGCAATAACCAAATCCTCTTGAATTTAATACCAAACTCCTTTATATGTTGTCTCTTATGAGCCGTCAGTGTCTTACCTTGAATCTGGAAATCCCCAAATTCACTTGCTGAGCTGTTCCCTTTAATTTCTGAAAACTTCTTCAGATAAGTCTGGCCGCGTACAACACTGGTTTGACACAAAGGCAGATATTTAACCACTGGTTTAATTGTGACAGTGGCAGAAAATAGAGGTAACAGCAATGTCAGCCCTGGGTTCTTGGGTTCCAGTCTTTGTTCTACCACTAACACTCACTGTAAAACCCCAAATTAGCTACATCCTTCCCATGTGAAATATTTGCACTTTTGAAATCCAAGAGCTTTCACTGCTTTGGCAGAGCGGTTTGCTTATTGAATCTAACTTTTACAAAAAAAGCCTGTTGGAAGATGGTTACTGCATACTAACCCCAGACAAAGCCTGTTTTCAGGTAACTGCACATCCACATTCCTGAAGTCAATCAAACTAGATGCTTTGCTTTATGCAAATATTGTGAGTAGAGGAGATTTTGCTTTTGGTTTTTTACATCTATGAATATGATGTATATGATATGTACGATGATATGTATATGATGGTTTTACATCTATGCATATGTAAAGGAGACTTACATTTTCCTTGAACTCCAGCCATTTGCTTGCCTTGCACAGGCCAAAAGAAAAGAAAGGTCTGCTTTAGAATGCCAGTCAGAGACACTCACTGCTACACTCATCTGCACCACTACCTGTAGCCTATTGATGTTATTACAGTTTGGGAGTTATTACCAGCTGTGGTCTCCTCTGGAGCCAACAATCAAGAAGTACTCTGTTCCTTGTGGCGTCACAAAACACAGTATATTGAATGACTGTGTTCTGCAGCAACTGCTGACATTAGGACCTATATTAAAAACTGGGCTGAGATCCTAGTCTGGGGGATCAGTACCCAAAGCTTACTTCTGACATCCACAGCACCAAACCCAAGACTCTGTAATAAGAGTAATACTTCTGGTTTGGAGGACTGACATGCAGAATAAGCAAAAGACAACACAAAATTATGCCTTTGAATCAAAGGTCAAACACCTGCAGCATTGTTTTTACTCTAGGTAAATCTTGGGTAACTGTAGCTAGCTTGCAGAGTTAATTAGCCCTAAATACTAGTGCTGCTTTCTCAGCTTTCTGGTGTTCTAGTAGCCACACAATACTGAGTGATGTACCTCCTCAATTCATGTGTTTTGTGCAGAATAGGAGCAAACAAAATAACTAGCGAAGGAGGGAAGTGCCTTGCCCAGGCCATCCAGAAGAGCAAGACAATGTTTGAAATTGGGTAAGTTCAGTGCTAAGGAGCAGAGCTCAGGACTTGATCTTGGCAAGACATCTGCAAATCCCTCAGAATTCCTTTTTTCTTTGTTACCTCATTTCCTGGGCAGCTCCCAATTTCTCTCTCCATTCCCCAGGAGAACATTTTTCTAAGAATCTAATACTTAAACGCATGGAATTAAAACTCGTGTTTGACCATTCTGAATATTGCAGTCACCCTCGGATATGAACAGATTTGAACAGTCGATGAGATTTTTGGACCTCGGTTTTGTTGTACAACAGTAAACAGCACGCATATTCGCGTTATGTTGCGGGGTCTGCGGTGCTGAAGTTCTGAGGAATACATTTAGGGTAGCTTGGACAGAAATGTTTAAACAGATGCATTCAGCATTTACATAAACTGCACTGGTTCTGATGGAGAAGGAAGTTCTGGGGAACTTACTGGAAGAAAATGTGTTTAGATACCACAACTGATGTGAAGAGCTGCCAGTGAATTGCCCATCATGCTGAGCATGCACCTGAGTCATCAAACCATGATCCTGGTAAAAAAAAAACCAAACAGCCTTGGTGCTTTAAAATTCCATAATACAGGGTGAATTTTCAAAGTGGTTGGTCTGCACAGAAAACATGAGAGCAGATACTGCAACTGAGCATTTACAGAATCAGAGAATGTTAGGAATTGGAAGTGACCTTGAAAGATCATCTACCAATCCCCCTGGCCAGAGCAAGAGACCCTAGATGAAGTCGCACAGAAATAAACTGATGTTGCTTTTACCACGTTACCATCTTTTAACCCTTTTTGTTACCAAGGGTTGTTTTGCCACTGGTGTAGAAGAACCCAAGGTTGTACTGTCCCTATGAGATGTTGATCTTTCTCTTGGCAGCTGGCAAGAGAGCAGATACTAAAGTATAATTACGAAGGAACTCTGTCTTGCCAAGTTATTCTGAAGGAAAGGGGGAATTTGTAGAGTAGTCCACAAAGTCACCTGTTTGGCTGTGGGCCCCTGTGCAGTTGTGCATCTGGGGAGACCTCCCCAAAACCTGTACTTTGCACTGTCTAAAGGCCAGTCTGAGCCAAATAGGTACCAGGAAAATGACAGAAGAGGCACGGGGAAGAAATGCTGGGCAGGGAAATAACAGGAATTGGGATCTGTTGTGTTCTCATGGCAGCTTACTGTACAGGACCATAAAGCACCTTTACCTCCTACCGGTAAAGGGCTGCAAGGGGTTTGCTTTGTCCTTCAAGGTGATTCCAAAAGCACTCCTGCTGCACCAGGCTTTCTTCTAGCACTGCTTCTGTGTTGTGGCCATAGGGTACTGGTGAATCAGCAGAGGCTGGTGGTGTGGTTTGGCATGCAGCAAGTGGAACATGTACGGCTCAGTGAGGAGGGTACCTGCCAAGTTTCCCAGAAGCCCAACAGGCTCTGAAGTAATTATGGAGGTGGTAAAGGAGGGAGAAAAGAGGGGAGAAAAAAAGGGAGAATGCAATGTTAAGGGGTGGTAGGGCAACACACCTACTATCTCCTTGTTTTCTCTCTTTACCAGGATGTGGGGTAATCATGTTGGAGATGAAGGAGCAAAGGCATTTGCTGAGGCCCTGAGGAACCACCCCAGGTTAACAAATGTGAGGTAAAACACCAGTGGAACCAGGCAGCTCAACGGAGCCCTGGCTTCCTCATTATGCTTTGAAGCAATGACTCTTCCCACCAAATGTTAATTTGGAATGCCATCTGGTACTGCAGCCTTTTGCTGCACAAGCAACAAGTTCCTGGTTGTTCCAGGTTAGAATGAAGGTCTGGATCGGTTCTGGGTTGGTGCCTGCAATTCAAGCACACCAGCCAGCTGTCACTGAGAATTCAACAGGCAGTGAAATAACTTTACTAAAAATAAAAGAATTTATTGAACCCATCACCAGGAAAAATCCCCAAATAAGTAAAAGAATTTAAAAAAGTAAACCAGAAACTGTATCACAATGCCATTACATACACTCTGAGAGAAATGAGAGACAGCTTACACATTGGTTTTTGGCTTCAAATGAGAGCTCTGAGGAAAGAGAATTTACACTAACACTATGCCCAGAGAGGGAATTCAGCCATCCCCTCCATCCATAGAACTCAGTAGGGTTCCCGAGGCTGTCTTACGTCCTGATGATTGTGAAAAAGTTCCTTTTCTGGTCCTCTTGCAGATGTCAGCTTCCNTTCTGGTCCTCTTGCAGATGTCAGCTTCCCCTGTATGTCTCAGGCTTGCTTCTTGTCTCAGGAGTGTTTCATCTTCAAGCTGCAACAGCATCTCAGCTGCAGGAACAGACAGATCCCCAGTCTCTTTCTGTTTGCCAAACGTTTACGAGATCAGTATCTTCATGATCTCTCTGTCTCTTATCAGAGGCCTCTCCCAGTCTCTCAGTGGCGGAGCTCAGATGCAGCGTCTGCTGTTAATCACAGGTGGGGACAGAAGCAACATGGCACTGGTCACATGGGGCCACACCTGTTGTGGTAAACAGGCCCTGCTGCAGGGGCCTGCTCTTCTCTTTCCTCTTTCTTTTTTTGTCTCCCAAGTGGTTACAGCTCTGAGGGAGAGAAAGGTTTAAGAGCTCACTACCTTCTCTTGAACTTCAAGGCTGATCAGGCTGCAGGAACTGTGTGTGGGCAGTGGCTCCTTGCTTCAGCCCGCTACCAGGAGCTGCACTGGGGCTGGTCCCCATGACAGAGATGCAGCAACTGCCCTGCAGCCAGGCCAGGCTCTTTCCGGGGAGGGGAGGATTGCAGTTCCACTGCTCTGGTAGAGTGGCTAGGCCAGGCCCTTGCCCTCACCAAGGGTGCTGTGATTTCACTGTGCCCAGCACGGGCCAGCTGTAGGGCTGCAGGAGCTAGTGGGGGTGGGGAATTGCTCTCCTACAGAAGAGAGCTCTCTGTCTGCCAAGAGACAGGAGAAGATGGGCAGAAATCAGGAAGTCTACTCCCTTTTATAGGCTCAGTCCACTAATCCTTTGTAGGGTCAGGACATTGACCCAGAGGTCTGATTGGAGAGCTCTCTCTGCTTCAAAATGAAATGCTCTTTCAGCATAAAAGCACAAAAATCAACACCTGGAAATGTGGTCATTTTCAGACTACACCAGCAGTGAACCATGCATTCAGTGCTGACGAGATTTAGATCTTCCTGGAGTTCAGGGGTTCATCTCAGATTAGCCTTCTGAAAACCCCATAATGGGTGAAATTGGTAGCACAGCCCAGGGAGAAGCCAGCCGTGTACAATGGTCCATCCCCTGCCAGACAGTCAGTGCTGCCAGGGATTTAAATATGGCTACTGCAGTAGCTGTTGCTGTGCTGGAGTCTCTCCACACAGCTGGAACACTGGTGTTGAAAACTATTGTCTCCCAGTTCCACAGGTCTTCGCAAGGCCTTCCATAAGCAGGCAAGGCTCCTTATTTTCCCCACCAGGTGTCAACACACCACTAGCTTTTTCAAAATACAGTACCTGGGAAGTCTCTCAATCCTGATTGCTGCCACTTCCGATCCAGGGATTTCAAAGCTGGTGCCTTCTCCTCGTTTCTGCAAGCAGACAGCTGGGCTTAAAAATTAAAAGCTGAACAACAGGTGTGCTGGCCTAGATATTTTTAAACATAACAGTTCTCCAAAATCACTGTCTTTACATAGTTACAGAACCCCTCCAGATGCATCAAACTTGAAATAAAACATTTTAAAGGATTCTCTTCAGGGGAACAAATACACAGCTGTCCCAAGGCCACTGCTAACTCCTGTCCCTAAGCTCCAGATTTCCACAACTTTTAAACACACCAAGGGATGGTGATTCAGCCCCCTTCCGGGGCTGCAGAAATAAGTTACGACTGTGCTGGCTGGAGCTAGGTTTGCTGGCGCCTGTGCAGGAGGAATCTTCAGCTCTGCAGTGTGTCTTTGCACTTGGGCTCCTTTTTTATCTTCCACTAGTTAATAATAGCGTCATAGGATCCATAGGGATCAGAAGGGACCTCGAGAGATCAACCAGTCCAGTCCCCCTGCCACAGCAGGATCACCCAGACCAAGTTACACGGGAACACATCCAGGTGGGTCTGGAATGTCTTCAGAGAAGGAGACTCCACAACCCCCCTGGGCAGCCTGTTCCAGTGCTCCGGTACCCTCACTTGGACAAACTTTCTTCAGATATTGATATGGAA
>VZRI01005389.1:0-20309 GCA_013397515.1 Upupa epops
TCCAGCATACTTCTAGATCCCGTTAGGTAGAGGGTCTTCTTTGAGGCTATAGCAGCATCAAATGCGGAGGATATAACAGGGTTCCAGACTCTCTCTGTTTGTCAAAGGCTTAGGAGACTTGTGATCCCTCTTTCTCTCTCTTAGTAGAGGCTTTCCTCAGTCTGTCTCAGTGGCAGAGCATACAGGATCTTTGCCACCCCAGTGGCGCCACACCAANACACCAACATAGTGCCGGTTATGTGGAGCCTGTTATGCGAATAGGCCTTTCAGGGTCTTGCCCAAGGGCTTTCCACAGGCCTTATATAGAGCCTTTCTTTCTTCTCCCCTGTGCTCAGGCACCAAGGGAGGTAGAGGATTAAGAGCTCACCTCGGTCTGGCACCTTCAAAGGCGTTTGCTGCAGCATGGCTGCGTGGATGGGCTACCCTTACCCCACTGCCAAAGACAGAAACAAGCTGGTACGGTTTTTCCGTATCTGAGCCTTCAGTGAAAGAAGGGAGGTCTGCAGGTTTACCCACACTGAAGGGAGTTTGCAGGTACGGAGTTTGCAGGTGGCAGGTGGTTGAGAGCTATTGCTCACCCCCCACCCTTGGGGGAGTGAGAGGAGCTTTTTCTCTCCTAGAGGAGCTCCCTGTCTCTGAAGACATGTCACAGCCGAAGATGATGAAGATGGCAATGAGAAGAGACAGAAAGGATACCTTGTCTTTATGGACTCTGTCCACCAGTCACCTGTAGAGTCTACACACTGACACAGGAAGTCTGCTGGAAAGCTACCTCCAGCTTCAAAATAAAATGCTTTTTCAGCATAAAAGCACCACAACTAGTATTTGAAAATTTGGTAATTTTCAAACCAGAACATTTGTGCATTAGTCTTTCTGAGATTAAAGAATTCACATAATTTTTCTTGTAAAGCTTTTCTAGTTTATAAATAGAAATTAGTTTGAAAACAGTACATCAGAACTCCAATAGATTTTATTTAAAAATAAATTCTATTAAAAATGTAATTCTACTCCTAATTGACAATAGCTTGATACTGTTCTAAGTTGTTACCTTAGAGTTCTGTGTTGTTTCTGGAAGCCTGGGCAGAGAAAAAAAACCCCACAATAAAACAACAGATACCTACCTATCCACAAAAAACAGTTTAATTTTACAAAGGGTTGATTTTGTACTTTCATGCCTAATGTAAGAATTGAATCAACAACATAGACAAGACCCAAAGGGGCAAGTAAGCAGATAAAAAGTAAAAGGTACCATTCTATGCATTATTTTTTCCTTCAAACAAAGCATCAGTTTTAGACTAAATATATGAGAAAGGCAACAATGCTGTTAATCCTGCTGTAACAAACACAGCACACTTTTATTACCAGTGAAGACTGCAGGTTAGAATGCGATTTCATGTGAAATTTGTACAGTGACTTCCTTGGCAAAATGCTACTGCTGACATATGAAAAAGTATCACAGTAAAACTCTGCTCCTAGGTTTAGCCTGACACCAATAAACAAAACACATGCCTAAATATTAAATTAATGTAATCTTAATCAGGGCATGCCACAAAATTTGCACTCAAGCACAGAGCTGCTATTACCTCTGGCCCTTTATTCTGTATATTTTCAGCTAATATCAGAAGTTTCATTCTCATCAAACAGCTCCTTATTGTGCATGTTTAATTAATACATAATTAATACAATGCCAGGTTACACTAACTGCAGTAACACTGGTTAATGCTTGACATTGGTTCCAGATCTGCTAGGTTAGGAGCAACTGGTTATTCTCTATTTTCTGTTTTAGACCAAGTTATTTTAATCAATTTCATTGAATAACTCATCTGCAAGACTATGGCACTTTTGCACATCTCCCTTTAACAAGCATTTCTAATGAAAATTCACACAGACATCCTAATACTCAGAACAGAAACGTAACAAATTGGTTAGAATTGTACTGTGTTTATAAAGAGCCAAATTCACAACAGCTAAATGCTATTCATTTGAGTAAAGAGATTCTTCAATGTATATTTAAGGTCTCTTTTCTTTCCTCCTCTAAAAGGTGGACACAGTTTTGATCCTCTCTGGAACCTGGGTACTCTTGCTTAATTTTACTTGTTTAGACAAAACAGAGAAGATTACATATCAATCAGTCATGATTGTTCCCATCTTCTTTTTCTGGACCCTGTAATCCATTTCAGAAATGGTTCTGTAACTGCAGGACAATTTAGTTTGCAATGGGCCTCAGGAAGTCACCTGGCCCAAACATCCGTACTCTCCCCGTTCCAAGCAGGGACAACTCTAAAAGTTATTTTGTTTTACTGAGAATTTTCAATATATGCCGCCCCCATAAACTTATCACCTCACACTCAAGGACAGCACTTTCACATCATGAAAATTTATACTACTTTTAAACTTTACAACTACAGAACCACATAAAGCGTTTCCTTAAAAAAATATCTATACATTTTCAGTGATGTTCTCAGTTTTGCCCCCTCTAACTTGAAAATAATAGTTAGAATTCTAATTGAATACACTGAAATCCTTTTGATAGTAAACACTATAGTCCTAGACAAGAATTCTTGAGTTTCAGTTGTGCTTGCTTAATCACTGTATTCTTTTTTATCTTTTCCTTATGGCTTCACTATATTTTACATTTATATCACTGCACAAGTTACAAGTAACATTCTTTATTTCTACTCTTTTCTTAGCTAGCTGCACATCAATTAATAGCTGAGAAAACAAAGTGGTTGGCTAATTCCTGTAGCTCAGAGAGGGGTTTGTGCCTCAGAAATGCATTTCCTGTCTCAATCAATTCATAGAATCATAGAATAATTAGGGATTGGAAGGGACCTTGAAAGATCATCTAGTCCAATCCCCACCACCACAGCAGGATTACCTAGACCAAGTCAAACACGAACAGATCCAGGCAGGTCTTGAACATCTCCAGAGGACACTCCACAATCTCCCTGGGCAGCCTTTCCAAAGCTCCGTTACTCTCACTGTGAAGAATTTCCTTCTGGTATTTATATGGAACCTCCTATGTTACAGCTTGCACCCATTGTCCCTTGTCATATCACTAGATGACCTTTGGAAGAGCCTGGCTCCATCCTCCTGACACCCACCACCTCATAATGAGGCCAACCCTGAGCCTCCTCTTCTCCAAGCTAAAGAGTCCCAGCTCTCTCAGCCTTTCCTAATAAGGGAGGTGTTCTCCTTCCTTCATCATCTTTGTTGCTCTACACTGGACACCCTCCATCAGCTCTGTGTCCTTCCTGAACTGAGGGTAATTCCAAACATTCCATGTTGCTCTTGGTCTTTAAACCAAAACTATTTTGACTATTTTATCTGCTGCTAATTTGCACCATATCTACTCTAAAAGGGTTCCATATTGACATTTCTGTAATTTCAGTTCTTCACCCTCCCCTATTTTATCATTGATATTGCATGTTCATTAAAGTCAAGTAACTTTCTTATCATTGCTAAATCATACCTGTGCCTTTTAGTTACATGTACATTACTTAGAAATAACATTCTTTTTATTGTGTTTTTGTTTTGTGTTTAAATACAAGAGAAGATTATTTTAGAACTGCTATGGTCCCAGGTGATAAACTCAGCATTTGTAAAAACTCCATATGCAAAGTATATGTATAAAGCTCCCTTGAGATTTTCCTGGAGTAAAAATTATTTTAAGATTAAGCATTTGAATGACATTACTGATAGCTCAACAATAATCTCATCAAATAGTAGTTTGGACAAACACATGCAAGCACAAGTATAAAAAACAAAACAAAACAAAAACACATAGCAATTTCCTGCTTCTATAAATTTGTAGAAATTTATGAAATTTTTCATTATCTGGCTGCCTCACTGATTTCATTAACAAGGAATGCAAATGCACCAACTTAAGAAATACCATTAAAGTAATTTATTTTTCCTAAGTTTCATGAGTGTATCAAAAATCTTTCTTATCTTTGTAGTGGTGACAAGGAACAAGCATACATATGGAATCACAGAATCATTTACTTTAGAGAAGACCTTTAAGTCCAACCATTTCCTAAATCTGCCAAGCCCACTGTGTCTTGTACATGGCCGTGGCCTTGAGGCGCAGTCATAAGAAGTGCACAGTCATGATGAGATGAGACCACAGTCATGATGAGGCGACGTCTTCAACCAAAGCTAACACATTCATTGTCTAAAAGATTCCCTCAGGGGGTGAAGGCCTTAGAAGGACGTCTCTGGAATGACTTGGAGCTGAAATGCTGATAAACCAATGGCCTATCAGAAAGTACTTGAGCCTCTACTACACCTATTGTTTCGACTACAGACGCATGTTTCACATACACAAATACACACACACTTAAAAATATAAAAATCAGTCAGTTACGGACTGAAGCAGGCAAAAGAGAAAGCAAGCAAGCAAGCAAGGGGAGACATAAAGAGTATACCCCAGCTCCTGACCCCAAAGACTGAAACGGGGCATCGACGGACTTCTCCCCTTCCTCTCTGATCTTCCTACGTGGGTAAGAACTCTGCTTTCTTTCCTGTAACGGTACTGCTTCTAGGTTCATTTGCTTCTTTGTATCTTTTAATGTCTCTGTAACTGTACTGCTTTTGCACTCAGTGTCGATTTTGTATCCCTTACGGACACACTGTTTCTGCAAATTAATCCTAATCCACACAATCCAAAGAATCTATATGACATTGCTTGTAAACAATAAATAATACTATTTTATAATCCAGTTTGGATTTTTATCCTCATTGTCGATTGACATTTGTATTAAAGTCTAAACTCAGCCTCCCTATGCCCCTCCATCTGTGAGGACTCGGCTACAACGCAAAGGGTTTTAGCCTTAAGGGAATTTACCCAATGGCCCACACACATGCCCTGCTTTTCAAGCAACACACTGCTAAACCAGGTCCCCAAGCTCCATATCTACACAACTTCTAAACGCGTCCTGGGATGGCGACCAATCACCTCTCTGGGCACTCTGTTCCACTGCCTCAAAAACACAGAATATAAATAACAGAAGATTATCATTTTTATCTCCATATGCAAAGCAAGATGCTAGCCTTAAGATGCCTCCTAAAATCTGGGAGAAAACTGATATTTTGGAAAGCAATAATGAAATAGGTGTAACATTTAAGAACACAGCACAGTTCAAAATTCATTTTTGTTCCTATGCAAAAAACTCACAACCACCTGCAAAACAACTCATTCACTTATACATCAGCACAATTTTTTTGTCGGGCCCACTGGAAACTTAAGCACTCATGGTATCTAGAAACCTCCAGGACATTAATTTTATTCCATTCTATAATTAATTTCAGGAATCCATTTTGCAGTGTAGCTTTACAAATACATCAGCACAACTAAATGCCTGGTAAACTTCACTCACAAGACTTTTTATCATGTACTACAGAAGAAACCATACACTTGGGATTTTAATGAATTTAGAGAGAGAGTGAATACACTTCTCAATTGCCAACAGGAGAAAGGGGGGCTGTTCTCCTTTTACTTCCAAGATTCATGTCTGTAGTCACAGTTTGTTCTACTGCTTTTGCATTTGTCTTGAAGGACACTTGATAACTGTTGACACAGTTACTTATTCACATGGAAAAATTCCCACTTAACTTAAGCAACCTTAAGAATTAGAGTCTGCATCGGTATTTGCAAGATAAAAACATCTCCAAGAAGCTAACAAGAACAGCCAAGGAAATGGCTAACGAATGTCTGTTCCAAAGGTAACAATCTCCTTCACCTTGGTACAGGATTTTCTGCCCCTTACTGGTTTCCATGCTCTGCAGCCCACAGACAGCGTAGTGGATGTGTAAGCAGAATAAACATTAATGCCACTTGCACATCTGGATGTGTAAGCAGAATAAACATTAATGCCACTTGCACATCTGCAGTCCTAGAATACATAGTGTTGGTCACTTCACCATTGTTCTGCTAACAAATTAATGCTACATTTTACAAGACTAGAAGCAGCTCAGCCAAGTGTTCTTCTCAACAGGTGCATTATTTCAGCAGCTGTACTCCATACTTTCCACTGTGCTAAAGACTCTCAGCTGCTTGATGCTCCATGACAGCAAAACCTGACCTTGAATCAGAATTATCATAATCTATTAGTGTTTGAGCAAAAATTCAGGATTTGTGTAAGCAGCAATGTGCAAAAATGAAATTATCCTTTTTTAACTCAGTTTAAGTCAATTAAACTTGTATGGGATTTTCTGGGACAAACTAAAACATGCATTTCTAGCCCAAGGGCTTTCTACTCAATGTACTACAAACACTTTTACACTTGGTAAAGATGTTAGTATCTTCAACAAATGTAACAGAAAAAAACCTGCAAAGAGTTGTAAGTGCAAAGAGGTGTAAGATGATAAAGGAACATTAACTCTACATAACTAGATTAAAAAAAAAAAAATCCCTTATTTTCACAAAGCTAAAGAATAATTTATTTTTCCCAAAGTGTGAGGCAATATGGCCATAGTGACCCATGTGGTGCATGTACAACAGTAGAAGGTTAATTTTGCCCTTGTTCCAGAACTGTTAGTAGAGTAACACATTACTGGATACTATTTTCAGTGGAAAGAAAAATGTTCATTCTTCCTGACATTCACAGTCTCCCTGTACCTGAATATTTTTGTGAAATAATTGAAAACATGCCAATTCCATACATCTCTGAAAATGGGATGTGCTTACTTTTATATAAAGACACTAAGTAAATAAACAGTATTTTGGTTTCAAGCGTTGAAGGTTTTTTTGCAGTGTTACAGGCTGACTCATGCTTGGTCAACAATTTTATTTTTTTTTATTTTAAATTAAAGCAAAGCTTACTGAAGCACTTCAAAAAACAATGTGAAAAACAGAAACCTGATTTTTTTTCTGGTGTCTGAAGCCACATCTTAAGCAGTCTCTTATGTCTGCAATTAATGAGCAGCTTAAAAATAGTCACATTCATTAAAACATTCAAGTGATTTCATCAAATTCAAAGACGGGTTATGCCAATTGTTGAAAACAAATTATTTTATTGCAATGAAGGGAAGAAAGGATTCAGAACAAGTATTCACAACCTAATGTCTCATTACAGTGCTTAAGTTACAGCATAGCCCCTTTCAAGTTCAGTGCTCAAATGTTTCATCTGTCCATTCAGAAGTGACAAATACACTAGTTAGATGCCTTTAGGGGGGGGTTAGTTTTTGTTGTCATTACACCCTTACTCTGACAATGTGAATTTTAAACCAACTCTACCAAAAAAATCCCATTGAAATTATGCTACACTTGAATTTTCACATGTATTTCAGAATCACTTTTAAGAGACAAGGTTGAGAACAAAGCAGTGTGCCATGTGGCATAATGCTTCTCTAAGTGCATTGCTTCCTTGCATGTTAATCATTACCAAAAAAAAAAATCTCTAAAGGGTCAGGTCAACTTCATTTTTGCTCCTCTGCCTTTACTGACTCCACCTCCCCACTTTTGTTTCATGCACTCGTACTCCATGTTATACTCTTCTCAAACACTGTGCCAGCATTTCCCAGTCTCCTGACTACAGCATGGTTGGCAAATCAATGTACTCCAACAGTGAAGCTACTTGCTGCGGCAGCAAAGCAGTTCTGAAAAGGATAGCATTGTCATTAGTTTGAATTTTGTCAGTTTCTTGGCCTGAGAGAATGGAGAGTTACTATGACAACCTGTAATAAAGGAGCTTAGAATTCCATGTTCCTCCTTAGTTTCAATATTGGCCAATATGTAACTCTGTGAAGTGCTATGACTACTTTGGAGCTTCCAGTTTCTAGCTCTCCCTAATTTTAGAAAGGCTTTCCCTCATTCATAGTCTATAGGAATCAGCAATGGAAGACCAGCTTGGAAGCACATGAAACAGGCAACTGGACTGTAAAATGAGGGATGTATGCATGGATTGAATGGACTCCATGTTTCCACAAGGAAAAGAACTGGAAATTTTCTTCCCTTTGAGGGAACAGACATATCAGCTTACTTATGCAAAAGCATGCAATCAATCTCTGTGTATCTTTGTAGTGGGTTTTTTCAAAGTGTCTTGTTATTTTTCCCCAAATGGAATTAGTTTTGGTTTAGCCTGCAATTTGCAAGTGGTTTTCAGACTCTTATTGTTTTGGGGTTTTTTTGGCCTATTAACTAAATTAACTGCTTAATTTCAGGATAAACCCTTGACAAACAGTAAGTGCTTCCTGTTTCATATTGCATCAAATACACTTGCACTTGGAAAAATATCAAATAGTACCAATTTCAATACAAAAAAAAAAAAGGGCTATTCTTACCTATATTAAGTACAAACCATTTTGTTCCTCAAGACTTGTTAAACATTACCTTCCAAAATTATAGCTAGGAACACACTGCTATCCAGGAACATTGGAACTGTCTAAGAATTACCTAAATATCTTCCTCTCAGAGAATAAGATATCTAATAGAAGAACAAGAGCTTTTAGGCTTAAAGAATAAGGGACAACTATCTATTCAAGAGTTATAAATATACTTTATTCAATCAACTACTATTAAAAAAAAGGCATAAATAACAATTACCAAAAGGAAACCAATTAGTTATATGGTGATAGCACTCAAAAACATGTATTAAATCTTGTAAAACAGCACTAATCCCAGAAATTATGTCCCACTTAAACAGCACCTGTGGTTTGAGAAATTTCTAAGGTATTCTGTAATCTTTGGATTTGGTAAAGTGGCAGTTCAATTCTTCCTATAAACATAGGATGAAAAAAGAAGGAAAGAAAATGTGAAGAGGCAAAGTGTCCATGACCAAGAAAGCAGCTTGGGAGCTCTGTTTCTCTGCTGTCACAAGGATTTTCCTACAGATACCATCCTGCCTCTAAATTGCATCTTCAAATGAACACTCCCCTCCTGAGTACTCTTAAGATGTTCTAACAAAACACATTTCCTTCCCTGTAATGGCTTTAGGCATTTACAGGCAGTATTTGTAATATTTATGCACCTGCTCTTGAACAAAAGTATGTATTTGTTTTCAAATGTGTATGGTTAGATGTTGAAATTCCTTTATTTAGGATTTGTAATAGGGGAATAGGAAAAAGCTAAAACGACAAGAATTTGTACTCCTCTGTGCAGTTAATGAATCCTATATTCAGCTGCAATCTGTAAAACCCTTCTAAGTCTACCACGTAAAGCAGCTCTCCTATGCCACCCTGAGCAGCCCCCTAAGGTTTAGTGTGAGTGCTTCTCCAAACTGCTTAAGCCTCTGATTTTCTTATGCCAACACAATGGAAAATACACCTTGACATCTCATGAAGGACACAAGTGCACCGTTTAATGCCAGCATATCTGCCTAATCAGTGAAAAATTCATTGACCAGAGCTGTGTACAAATCTGGCCCTCAGCAACTCGTTTTATTGTCAAATTCCCAATTCCATAATACATATATTCCCAAGCTTAAGCATCTCTCATATCCTTGTTTCTGTTGCTATTGGAAAATGAGGAGACAGAAACAATCTAGCAGTTCAGGAAAACTCAGTGCCTAATCTTGATGATTATGCTGAAGGAAAGCATTTACAAACACCACTTACAAAGTATTTCGACTACATACACTGCAAAAATTGTCATCCCCTTGCACCACAACACCTATAAAGTCACTGTGAAAGCAATTTTTATTTCTATTTGACCCACTAGTGTGGCTCCATTCAGCTGGACAATTTACTCTGACTACACATATGCAAGTGCATAAACGTTGCTTAAAGAAGTCAGAAAAAGAAGCAGCTGTTCCTTGTGTATAAACTTGAGGGTAGAAAAGCATTTTCATTAGCTTTGGCTCTGATTTTGTATTGCCTTTTCATTACTACAAGGCTTCAAAATGTATTCTTTGCATTAGGCTGTTCAGATGGAAAAAAGAAGTATTTTCCTTTCCTTCTTAAAACCAGTTTCTATTACTGCTTGCCATTGAGTGTGCAGTCCTAGAAACAGGTATTTGTTATTTCTTGAGTACTGATTTTATACAATTACACTGTACAAGATTTGCTCAAGGAATGTAGGCCACACTGTAGGTTGTGGCTTTCCTGTGAAATAGGTTACATTTCATGCATTTTAACCAGTGAAAAAGGTCACTTGTCATAGCAGCTTTTACAGTTTGCTAAATGTTCATAAAAAGCCAAGTGGCAACAAATTAGATGCCACACAATTCCAGATACCAGACTTCTGCTATTTGTAAACAACGGGAAACAAGAAGAGTGAAAATTGTTGCTCTTGCATATAATCGAGGTGATGACCTACTCTCTTCCACCTAAAACATGACTGGAAAGGGCATCACAACATTGTTAAAGACAACTGTGTCAAATACACAGTATGTACTGTATATTCATTGCCTCAAGCAGGACAGATACTAGCAACTCAGGAGATACCAACTTTGTACTCTTCCAAGAATATGCATACTATTTCTCTAGGAAGTGCAACTTCTCAGTTTCATTCACGTGCACATTAATAGGAAAAAATACCAAAAGTAACAAGAAAATAAGCCCAGGGATTCTGAAAAGTGTACAGAAAATACAGAACAGTCTGATAGCCTTTAAGTTCAAAAATGTGCTATTAACCCACAAAGCAGCTGGGTTGGAAACTCATAATCCCTGAGAGAATGACTTTTCATGAAAAAAAATGTATTTGAAGAACTGACAAAGGAAATTCAGAGCACAGGGAAGAACCACAGTTATGGTGATCACAAAGGTAAACCGAATGCAAATGAAGAAGCCCAGGCTCCTTCTATACTACTATAAGCAGACACAGTAAGATGTGTGTCACATACAATATCCAATTAGTTTGTAATAGTCTAAGAAATACAGCACTGCTGGCAATGTATTAACCAACCAGGTAACTATATGGTTCTTTTCAATATCACATTTTCTGAAGGTATATGACAGAAAAGAAAGGTGCAATGTGAGGGGCATGTGAATTGGTCTGGCTCTGCCCCTTATCACCCTTATATCCCCAATCTTCTGATATAGTTGTTGACTTGTTTAGGAAGAAAAGGTAGAAGATGTGTGAGAGATAGAAAGGACGGAAATGTGACCAGACACAGGATGTACTTGACCCTGGCAAGATATAAATGCTCTGACAGAGACCAGATTCTCTACTTTGGGCTGAGCAGTAAAAATATACTAGAATCTGTAGTTTCCTAATCCAAACAAAGCAGTTTCAATTGTTATGTCCTCACTTTTTAGTATTACAAAGGAGATGATGTTCAAATGCCTCAGACAGTTCATATTCAGTTTCTGTGGCCTATTCTTGAGACAATTACAGTGAAAATCTGAAAGGAAAATACTGCAAAAGACTGGTATTTTGAAGTAGAATCACACGATTGTGATTCACGATTCACGATTGTGATTCTTGTGATTGTGAGTTTATACTCACAAGAGTAGTCACAGCATGGTCAGCATGGTACAGTGAAAGCCCCTGTAAATTTATCAGAACCATCCCTCTGCTGACACTTGGCAGTATTTCTTCTGGAAGACTGGTAAATGGTCCCATTATGCAAATTTAAGATGTATGTCCAAGTCTGCCAGATCCTGTGACTAGAAACTTCTGTCCTCACTCTACCAACATAACACCTCCTTCCAGTACAGAATGCAGAGTTATTACCTCTGCAGTTAACGCACCAAAGGGAAAGAGGCCAATTGTTTCCAAGATAGCTCCCTGACTCACAACCTGCCAGTACTGGAACCTTCTTTAACAGGTCAGTGTACTCTTTAGTGGTAGAGAAGGCCCAGCTGAAGATTCCTGCTCCACAATATGCTGCTGACTTTCAGACTAACACTAATCTTCATCCTTGCAAACATACTAGTCACTCATATGCAGGTCTGTTCCAGAACACATCTTCTGGTTAGGGAGCTGAAAAGTTTGCTGGAGAGAACAAAATCAATTAAAAGCTTTAAAAAAATACACAATCCAAGATTTGGTATTCAAGACAGTTAATGCACAATGAAAGATAACTTGCTAACTACTCAGAGATTTTAAAGTTATTTGCACATTATGAATTATCTATAAGATTTTTAATCTCTTTGGCCTTAATTCCTTTTTGCATTTCAAAAACTTTGAAAGGGAAAATGATACTTGTTAAATGTCATTTATTTTCATGTCTATTAAGACACACATTTTCTAGCATCTAAAGGCAAACATTTTTTAAAAGCATGTAATTATACTCAGGCTAATAATTTAAAGTACAACTTACAGCCTGCACAAGGCACAAATTATACACAACTTATGTGTCAGGATTGCCTTAGAAACATCCATGTTTTAAGTGCATTTGATGCTGAAGTGACTTTATTTTGTCAGGACATACAACATAACTGTATTTTAAAAGGAAAAATATTTACTATTCAGCCTAAGCAGACAAAAGAAAAACCTTACAAAAGTAGGGATAGAATGAATCTCCTTCAACCAAAGATCAAGTAAGTGATTTGACAATGTAAGAATTAAAAAATGAAACCTGAGACTAGTTAAAATGGCCTGTTTGATGTGCAAAATGATATAACATAGTAAAAGTTAAGTAGGCAACATGGCACTCAGAGAGAAAAAAAACACCCCAAATACTATGGTATTTCTAAAAATATTGATTTATATAATATTTTTATCAAAGTTTCTAGTAAAAACCTTCCCTACACCAATAATTAACCAAAACCAATGGAAATATGTTTTAAAAATCAAAAGTTAGAAACATTAGTTTTTTAGTACATAAGACTACCTGAGTACTGCGTTCAGTTATGGATCCCTCAGTTTAGGAAGGATGTCGAGGAGCTGGAACAAGTTCAGAGAAGAGCAACTAAAATGGTAAAGGAGCTGGAATGTAAGCCCTGTGAGGACAGGCTGATGGAGCTGGGTCTGTTTAGCCTGGAAAAGAGGAGGCTCAGTGGTGACCTTATCACTGTCTATAACTACCTAAAAGGTGGTTATGGTCAGGCGGGGATCGGTCTTTTCTCCCTGGACACTGGAGACAGGACAATGGGTCACAGCCTTAAGCTCCTTTGGGGGAGGTTTAGACTTGACATTGGGAAAAGGTTTTTCACTGAAAGAGTGATCTGATTTTGGAACAGGCTGCCCATGGAGGTGGCTGGGTCACTGTCTCTGGAGGTGTTCAAGGTTAGTGTGGATGAAGTGCTGAGTGGCATGATCTAGATGTTAAGTGTTAGGTTTATTTGGTTGGTTTTAGGTTGGACTGGATGATCTTTAAGGTCTTTTCCAGCCTCATCATTACTGTGATAGTTCTATGGAGATAATAAAAGCTATTACAGGGGAGCAAGATCAGTCTATCTGACTTGTGTTAAAATAGGTCATCCTAATGCTATGCTATTCAGAAGTTGTAAAGAAAATCTATATAAATGAGACACAGTCTGAGTGACAACTCCATGCCTCTTATACTTTCCTGCTCAACTTCCTTTCTCTTAGAATACCTTTCAGACAAACAACAACACAGTACTGCAGTTTTCCATGTTCATCCATCAACTTAAGCTTCAAAGTTTAAAAATACACAACTCAGGAGAAAATAACCAAGTATATCTTAAAAAAGAAGTTTAACAATTTTTTGCAGGTATGTATTTTTTGCGATAATAAAAGAAAACACAAAGAAAGTACAACTGTCACCATTTCTCAGCCATTCAAGAGAAGTCAGTATTATGAAGATAACAAAGTTATACAAACTACCATATAAATGCTTGGAGTGGACACAAAGAATTTATTTCATTTATATTAGGCTTTGTTTCTGTTCCTTCGCAGAAATTTGTTTCTCCCATTTACAAGAGTTCTATGTCTATCCATGCCCATCACAGACCCTGCTGAGCCATGTGTCAGTAAAAGCTCTGTTTAACACTCAATAGAGGCAGGAAGTTTCCTCTGTTCTCTGCCCATCCTGACACAGATGAAGAAGTAAAATGCAGTAGTGACACCAACTAGAGCAAGCCTGAATAAAACAGGAAATTCTGTAGAGACAAGGTGGAGTCTTGCAGTCACACCAGGTAGATGTGGACATCATACTCTCACTCTTCTACAAGTCTGCTATTGAATCACCTTTTCTGTATTTTTTTATGAATAGGCTGCACAAGACTTAAGAGTCTTATTTGAGAACCACATACTCTTCTTCCTGTGTACCCCAAGCAAAGTTACTAACTTTCCTCTTCTGGGAGAGTCTCCAAAAAGCTCATTTCTGTGGTGCACCTACAAAAGTTGCTTTAGGCACTTATCAGCAAGTTCACAACTTCCATTAAAACATTCCATATATATTTAGATCTTTCTTTTAACACCCTATATTTTGTATTTGTTTCTTTATGACCAAAACCCTTATATTCAGAGAGTGCTTCCAACTCAGCAAACATGACCACAAGCCAAGGCATTAAAAAGAGTGTACCTCTTCCATTCCCAACCAAGAACTTAATAGCGAAGCACAAGAGTGCTCCCGAGCTACTACTACTGTAATAAGGAGCAAGGCATCTGCATCTTAAGTGTCAGTATAAATGAAAACCAGGGAGCAATCATAACTGTTGAAGATATTACTTCTTCCAGCAAGCTCTGAAGGTAACCTTTACATGAGAACCAGCTACAGAAAAAATCCCGAAACTGTTGGCTCTTAAAGATGTGAAGTATTTTGAAGCAAAGTCTACTGAGAGAAAACACGTGGAAATATCTTTTTTAAAATTCCAGGTCTCTCGTAACTTCTAATTCAGAAAAACTCAAAGGAAAAATAATGGATAGGTAGATAATAATACTTTCCACAAGCAAGGCTCTGCAAGCTGCAGCTGCTGCGCAATAACAAGTTCAATTTTCAAATTTAGTATCTGAGAAGCTAAAGATGGAAAACTGAGAAGCATTTCCAGTGGTACTCAGAAAATGTACAGATGCGTATTTATAGGTAGTTCTGCACAGCTTCTCCAACACCTGGGTTTTCATACATAAAAGCTAATAACTTACTTCTGTAAAGAACATATACCACACCTTCTCTAGCTACTACTAACTGTCAACAAAAAAGACAATCACACATACCAGGCTTAAATGCCATTAAATGCTACTCACCTGATTTATCCGTGACTTAGAACCCTCTGAATTTTGTATCTTTCAACATGCAGGATAAATTCTGGTTTTAATATATCTATACCTAGAAGAATTGTCCATTTCTAAACATTCATGTTAGAAAGCTGCTGATTTGGAGATTACACATTGTCTTTCTCTGCCTTTAACTCTCCAAAGTAGCAGTCAATATAATTTTAGCAGCAGATCCTCTTGCTAAACTATTACACATACAGAAGAGCTATGCTGGTAAAACTGAGCCTTGCTGTCAGAGGAATTTAAATTCTTATGTTCACCTCTCTGTATTCTCACCTGTTTCTTACATCACTTCATCTTTGTAACTTAGAGTCAAAACGAAACACAGGAGACACAATTTTTAACACATTTGTGAGGCTCCACAAAGCTTATTGCTTAAGTAACAGGTAGTGGGATTGATACTACAAAAACATAGCAAAATTACTGACAATGATAGGGTAATTTGCCATTGCTACAAGACAACAATCCATTTGCTAAAACACTGAGCAGTTATCAAGAATAACAGACAACTGTACAGATGCCTGAGAATCTGCAACAAATCCCATTAATGTTTTTTTCCTTATCCGAAAAAAATGAAGGGCTAAGCCTACAAAAACAGTTTGAGACAAACTGGGAACAAATTTTTTAAGAAAAAATTGACACAACACAATTCTTTAAAAATACCTACAAGACCTTAAAGTTTCATTTTGTCTAGCAATGAAATGGATCACGAGGTTTAAGCTTAGAAGTTAGGCATCTCAACTGCTTTTCTGCTGCACATTTAGACTGACTATAAAGTTACATTACAGAGAATTCAATTTACTCCTGTACAGAACAGGAGCTTTAGTACTAACTATAGGCTAAAGTTGCCTACAACCAACTGTCTCACAAAGTCAAGAAGGGCCTCTCTTTACTTCCGTGATACAAAGACACATGGACAAAGTTGTTAAGTGTGTTAACAGGAACAGAGCATGTAGAGAGGTTATAACCAATTACAGCATTTGGAAATCCATGTGTTGTAGATCATATTCATAAATTCTGTAGTGGCAGGGTGAAACACAAGGATACTATAATGAGATCATTACTATAAGCTAGGTAATGAGAAAATGTAAGATCACAAGCAGAGACAGCTAATTAACTACACCCTGCAGTACCACTGCTAGATGTGAATGCACACTCCTGGAGTTAAACCATCTGGTAAATGGTTTCCAAGTAAAATGTCAGACTACTCACAACTTACAGGACACAGGTTACTCTGCCATGCATTTCTACACTGATAAGAAAACTGAAGTCCACTCGGCAGATTGAAAGTTCTGGACTGCAGCTTAGTTTTTTCTTCTAGTAAAACACATTTAATTAGAAATAAGAGATATTATAGATCAAAACCAGTTGAATGCAAGAATTGCTGTGCATTGCAAGTCTAGAAATTATGGCTCTTGTGGCTGAGCAACAAACCTTGTGACAGCTTTCTGCAGTGATGTGACAGCCTGGAAGAAAATTATAAATTTCAGGCTCATTTTTCTGAGCTGTTCTGCACTCTCAAGATTATACAGTTATTTTAACTACGGCTTCTATAATATGAGGTATTTTCTCAATATTCTGAAATCTCTTCTTAGGGAGAGTTTTGTTTTCTTATCCGCAGCAGTATTTAATAATTTTAGTTCTTTGAAAACAATTTCATTATTTCCTTGTCAAAAGCAGTAACAATGCCTGTATACAGAAGTTCAGGAAGACCTTGAACCAGAACTGTGCTATCTGGGTCTATCCAGGCCTCTAATTATCTCCTGTAATTAGGAATGAAAAACCTTTTCACTTACACTAATCCTTAAGATATTATTGCATTCATTGAAGACATAGCCTACTTACTTTTTGCAGTACACTGGTAGAGACTTGCAAATCTGTTTGATGAGAAAACTAAACTCACTTCAAGGGTATACATGCAAGCCTGTGTTTTAAGAAGGAAAAGAGCAATGTCAACAACAGAAAAGTTGTTGAGAGGTAGCTGAAAAATGTGAGAATCAATTTACATTTGTACTTCATCAGAGTTCCTCCAGCATCCTTTTCTTTAATTGCTGTCTCTTTTTGAGGCCCTACAGACATCTGTATCTACTTTTAAGAATAAAATTTAAAGATGCACATAAATGCATTACATCAAAAGCTAAGGAAGGTTAAGAAGGCAAATGAAGGCAAAACTATATAGTATAAATGTTCATCTCTGCAACCTCCCACCTTTCTAGAAGGGGAACATATCACTAACATCTGCTAGCACTTACCATGTCATCACTCCACAAATAGAATTTCCTTTCACAGGGAAACAAAGGGCTAAACAAGGGACAAAGGGGAAGAATACAGGTGCAGGTCTTGCCTATATGCCACACAGGCTGCACTGAATCTACAGCCTGAACCAAGATATTGATGGAGCTCCACTAGAAGAAAAGTTCTCATGTGCTCTGCTTCACTGTTACAGACTACAGAAGTATTCACAATGGCAAACTTAGAAACTGGAAGGGCACACTTACTAAAGTAAACAAAAAATCAGAGGTCTAAATACATTCACTATCCAAAAATATAGAGAAAGTCAGTAAAAGCGGAGAAGAAAACCATGTCTGTTTCTTTAACAAGTGAAAAATGATCAATTAAGATACCATGGCTTCTGTTTGACCATAAAATGAGGTTCCAAATGCAGTCAGATCACATTTTGATTTCAAAGAGTTGTATAAAAAAAAAGTTTAAAGTATCTCCATTTGTATACTCTCCTTTCAAAACATCTAGATGGGGAAATCAATTAACATTAAATAACATTGCATTCATATACTAGCATGTCAATATTATCTGTATTTTGCCAATGCAGGTCTAACAAACTATCACATTGACCAGATCTCTTTTGTGTTGCATTGACAAAGTCCAATAATAATTCTTCAAATATATATACAGAGAAACAAAACAAATAAAATGTTGAATTCTCACAATGAATTTATACATATCCCTCACACTAAAACAAACTGTTCCCCAAGAAGCTCTTTAATGGTTAAGAAAAAAACTATACATGAAATAAACAGAAAGAAAAACAAGAGCAAAGCCTTTCACAGCACAATCTCTAATTAGAAAACTGAATCTAATGAAATCTGTGAAATGGATTTATAGAAAAAATTAGGTAAATATTGAAAAACCACAGTGGGTAACAATGCTTTATTTATCATAATGATTTTAAAACATATAGATTATGTGTAAATATAGACAATACTATATTGTATGCAGACCACACGCGGCAGCGAGAGCACAGAGCCCCGAAGGCTGACCACCAGCCGCACCAGGAAAAAAAAATCAGAGAGGACAGGGTGGCTACCATAAGACATGGTGACTACTTGAACAAACGTCAGTAGAAAAACAGTGGGCAACCAAACAGAGGCCACACACAAGAATGCAGATCTTTGGGAAGGTGGTTGCAGGGAGTGCTGGAGCTTGGCACTCGATATGGAGGATAGCAGGGACAACAGGTGTGTTAGATATGAGCAGATCAGAGACCTGATGAAAGTGGTGGCTGAGCTAAAAGAAGATGTGGGAAGACTAGGAGCTATAAGAGACTGCAAAAGGGACTGCAAAAGGGAAATTGACTATTTCCATAATGTAGTATCTACAAAACCTGAACCAGGGTTAACTCTTAGTGGATCACGGGGTCCAATATCTTCCCATCAGTAAGTCTCTCAGCCTCCATGCAGTGACCCACAGGAGCAGGGTCAATGGGAACAGGTCTACTCCCAACAGAACAAACGCAAACAGAGCAAGTGTGCTACCTGAAGAAGGTCACCACCTACAGTGCACTTGCAGAATAGGTATGAGGCTTTACAGAAGGAACAGGTCATCAACAAGGATGAGGACTCTAAAAGCCCAGTAACTGCACCAAAGACAGGTTGCCTTAGGCCAGCCATCAAAACCAATCCTGAAAAGAAACCTCGAAGTGTCATTGTTATAAGAGACTCTCTACTGAAGGGAACAGAGGGCCCAATATGCAGACCGAATCCATTTCATAGAGAGATCTGCTGCCTCCCTAGTGCCCAGGTAGAGGACATTTTAGGTAAAATACCCAACCTTGTGAGACCTTCAGACTACTACCCAATTCTGATCTTTCAAGTGGGTAGCGATGATGCAAGAATAAGAGGCTCATGATCAATTATGAGAGATTTCATGACCTTAGTGCAACTGCTGAAGGGATCAGGAGGTCAAGTTCTATTCTCCTCTATCCCCCTAACATCAGTGATGGACAAGGGAACATTTAGGAAGAGCCAACAGCTCAATTCATGGCTCAGTTTACAAGGCACCAGAGCAGCAGACAACTAATGGGATGCACTTGTCCCAGAGGGGGAAAAGGATCCTGGGGCAGGAATTGGCAGGGCTCATTAATAGGGCTTTAAACTAGGTTTGAAGGCGGAAGGGGTTAATAGTCTCCTGATGGCTCGTGACAAAATGAGGGGTAGCTCACCAAAGACAGAGGGGTTGAGAGCCAATGAGGGCCCTCTACTTGCTATGGGGCAAGTCAAGAAGGAGGCACCAAGACAGTCTGAGGAAATCAAGGGGAACTGCCACAAGAGAAGGAC
This sequence comes from Upupa epops, assembly GCA_013397515.1. NCBI lineage: Eukaryota > Metazoa > Chordata > Aves > Bucerotiformes > Upupidae > Upupa > Upupa epops. Next base: position 19,639 of record VZRI01005389.1, read on the forward strand.
AGGGACAGTCCAGCTGAAGTGCCTCTATGCAAATGCACAGAGCTTGGGCAACAAACAGGATGAATTAAGGGCCACTGTGCTGCTGGGAGGCCATGCCATAGTGGCAATTACTGAAACCTGTGGGACAATTCCCACGACTGGAATGTATGGATAGATGGGTACAAGCTCTTTAGGAAGGATAGGCAGCGCAGGAGAGGAGGAGGCATCACCCTCTATATCAGTGACCATCTGGAATCAGTGGAGCTCCACCTGGGGAACAATGATGAATTGGTTGAGAGTGTATGGGTCAAAATTAAAGGAAAGACAGAGGAGGGTGATCTTACTGTAGGGGTTTGCTACAGGCCACCTGAGCAGCAGAACCAAGCAGATGAGGCCCTTCACAGGCAAACAGTAGCAGCTTCCAGATCACAGGACCTGGTCCTTATGGGGGATTTCAACCACCCTGCCATCTGCTGGAAGGACAACACAGCAAGGCACCAGCAATCCAGGTTGTTCTTTTATTGCAAATGGTGGAGGAACCAACAAGAAAAGATGCTATGCTGGACCTTGTTCTCACCAATAGGGAAGGGCTTGTGACCAGCGTGAGGCTCAGGAACAGCCTTGGCTGCAGTGACCATGAAGCAGTTAATTTAATATCCTCAGGGCAATCAGGAAGAAATGTTCTAAGCTTA
>VZRI01005395.1:0-21098 GCA_013397515.1 Upupa epops
GTAGGTGAGAACAAGATCCAGCATTGCTCATCTCCTAGTGGGCTCCTCCACCATTTGCATCAGGAAATTGTCACCAGTGCACTGGAGGAACCTCCTGGACTGTGACTGGCTGGCTGAGTNAGTGCACTGGAGGAACCTCCTGGACTGTGACTGGCTGGCTGAGTAGGTCTTCCAGCAAATATCAGGGTAGTTAAAATCCCCCACGAGAACCAGGGCCTGTAGCTGTGAGGCTGCTATCAGCTGCCTGTAGAAGACCTCATCAACTTCCTCCTGATCTGGTGGCCTGTAATGGACAACCACAACTGTGTCACCCATGCCAGCCTGTGCCTTGATCCACAACCACAAACTCTGAACTCTCTCTTCATCCACCCATGGGCTGAACTCAAGACATGCCAGTTGCTTTCTCATGTAAAGAGCAACTCCACCACCTTGTCTTGCTGATCTGTCTCTCCTGAAAAGGACATTGCCATCCATGACCACATTCCAATCATGTGAGCTGTCAGTGCTTAAGCATAGTTTTACAGGTAGTTTGAGGTAGCTCTGGAACCTGCCCACTGCACAATACTGATCTCTCCTGCCAGGTGCAGCTTCCCCTGTTACCCTGCTCACAAATTATCTTCTGTTTGCTTACAGTCATTTGAGCCACCAAGCTTGTTGTTAATCAAATAAAGACAACTGGTGGGGCCACCCTTTGAGTACTGTGTTCTGTTTTGAGCATCTCCATACAAGAAGGATGTTGAGGTAGCTGAAGCAGATCTAAAGAAGGGCAGTGAAAGTAGTGAAAGATCTAGAGCACAAGTCCTGTAGGAACAGCTGAGGGAGCTGGGGATTTTTTAGCCTGGAGAAACAGATGCTAAGGGGACACAACCTCTACAGCTCTCTACAGCTGCCTAAAAGTAGATTGTAGTGACTTGGGTGTTGATCTCTTCTCCCAAGTATCAAGTGATAGGAGAAAAGGAAATGGCCCCTAGTTGCACCAGGGGAGGATTAAATTGGACACTAAGAAAAAAATTTTCATTGAAATTGTTGTCAAGCCTTGGAACAGGCTGCTGAGGGAAGCAGTTGAATCACCATCCCTGGAGGTATTTATAAGCTGTGGACACATGTTGCTGGGGGACTTGTCAATGCCAGGTTAAGGGGTTGGACTCGGTGATTTTAAAGGATTTTTCCAACCTAAATGACTCTATGATTCTATAAATCTATTTGTGATATTGCCCTAGAAATTTCAGGTGTGTGAGCATTGGTTCTTGGTTTTGAACAGGTCTTGTCCATGGCAGCTTAACTGTTATCAATTTTTGTTAGTTATACAGAATTACACTTTCTACTATTCCATGTGAATTTCATATATTAAAAATCTGTGAACCCTGATGATCCCAGGATCATCCCATTTTTGTTATGCGGCATGGATACATTATCCTGCTTCATTAACAATACAGAGCAGAAAAATGTAATGTATTTCTGCCCCTTCTGTGCCTTTTTTATTTTGACATTTTTGAAATCCCAACACCCTTTTACTTCCATCTCCTTGCCTGTTTCCTGCCAGCACCATAAGTGAAATGACCACCTACATCTGTTCAGCAACCAAGTTTTTTGTCTTACTTCTTACCTCCTCTGGGTTTTTTGCCCACAGGAGGGGAAATTAATCACTGAGGGGTTCAGTAATGTCTGACTTCCCTTGGTTTCCAAAGGCCGCTGAAATTCAGACCTCTATGAACTTACACAGTCACTTTGGTGTGGTGCTGTTCTTTTAAATCATCACATCACTTAGCAGGGACTGGCATAACTCCCTATGGGGGTGAAAGGTGGCACCACTTGGAGAAGAAAACAGAAAGTGTTTCACTGCAAGGATAATGCAGATCTTAGAGCTCGTATCTGACTCAGTACTGTGAGCTGTAAACAGTAGTACTTATCTTACAGCAGAGCTCAAAGGCCTGCATCTGAACTGTGGCCCTGTTACTCCAGGTGTTGCACAGACACAAGGAGATGCAATCCTCACAAGTCGAATAAGGGTTCACTATTGACTGTCCTCATCTATTTCTGGTCTTCCAGGGTCAGTTTGGAGTCCAAGAAGATGAACTGTTAAAATGCCTTATTTGTACAATGTCAGTGGCCCGAGGCGAGCAGATTCAGCGATTTCACACCCAACAGCAGGCAGAAGGTACGAAACATCATGAATAGCAGATGTCTTTGCTGTAAAGACTGACCTATATTTGATGGAAGGGTATCCTCACACATGTGTGACTTCTTGGGAACAAGGAAGTCTATCTGTCCCACTTCATTCCTCTTGCACAGTCAAGTATATTGATGTTTGCCCGCTTATTCTCTCACTATGAATGCTGCTTTTGTGTGATCTCTGGAAGACTGCAGACATTAAATAAGAAACAAAAGAATTAGGTTTGCTTTCTCCCTCAGTCTAGCCTAGAAAATAATGGCAGGTATTCGTACCAAAGAAGGGGAGGCTTCTGTTGCAGACTGTTGGCAGTGTGTAGAGCTCTGTGTACTAGGTAGAGAAATAACTGAGAGAATCAGTGAGATAACAGAGTATCAGGGAAGGAGTGAGAAGAAAGAAGAAGTGAAGTTAATATAGCAAGCAAAAGGTGTTATTTTTCTCTTCATTAAGAAAACAGAATAGCTCAACATAATCTGCACAGAAGGGTCAGTTCAAATAAATTATTTAAAAAATAAATTTGTCAAGGGTTTAGAAACTCTGGTGGCAATATGAACCAATTAATTTAGTTAAGGTGCTAATAGGCAGAAATAAAAACAATTCAGGAAGGATTTTAAAAAAAGCCCACTTATGAACTGCATGCAAAAACCAGAACTAACTCAATTTGGAGAAAAGGGCAACAAGATATTCAATTCACCCCACAGAAAAAGACATACATGCGAAGACATGCAGAGACTCATCACAGTGTTTTTATGTAACTGAGTCAAATCCTCAGTGTCCAAACCCCAAAAAAGGGAAAAGAGACTTCTAACAGGTCCTGCTTCTGTGGAACCACAATGTCCATGTAATTAATTTTGAAATCTCTGTTCCATGTGTTTTCTTCCATTTCCAAAATGTCTATTCTTATGGCTACAAACAAGGAGATAACTCTCTCCATTCCAGCAAACAGTGGAACTCCAGATGAAACCTTGTTTCCACTGATGTCCAGGGTTCCACTCTGGGTACAGATACTCCACAATCCCAGGGCAAAATGGCTGCTGTGTCCAGCTCAGTGCCATGTGTGTCCTCCCTGCAACACACACCAGAAAGATGTAAGAAGATGGACTCCAAAGGAAAAAGGCAGTGGAGGTGGGGAGGGAAACACAAAACTGAAACTCAAAACTTCTTCCACCGGGCCAAATCCTCTCTGATTGTTGGAAAAGGCGAAATTTTGTGAATAGAAATGATTGTAAATTAGTAGAGGGCCTTTCCATGTATGCTAGAATGTTATAACTTTAGCAGCAGAAAATAGCGCTGTATAGCTAATAGATAGAGAAAAGAATGTACTGTGAGGCCCTGCCTGGGTAACACATGGGCTTGAGCTAAGCCAGAGACAGCCAAGTGAAGATAAGAGAATGCTGGGTCAGTCTAAGGGGCAAAGGGATGAGAAGGACAGAATAAAGAGGGCTTCTTGTTTCATCTGGGGAGGACACGCTTGTTTCATTTAGGGAGGATGCTTACTTTATCTGGGAAGGACACTTGTCTCATCTGGGGAGGACGCTTACTTTACTGGGATGATCACCAACGACCACTGAAAGGGATATGCAAGCCCAAAAGAGACTGATGCTGTAATGGACTGACGAAGTAATCCTTAATACATATTAATTAGTTAGTGTAACAACCCATGCTGAATATGTATTAATCGTGTAACTTTTGATCTATAAATTGCGGACGCGAGGTGGAATCAGATTTGGGTGGATACCCTTGGTTCCCGGCGCCTCAATAAAGCACCTCATATAACCATCCCAATGATCACAAAAAACAAGTAAATTAAGCTTGCAGCTTTGACTTGCAGATTTCAAAACAACCACTGACATTTCAAACCATAAAAAAATTTTAAAAGCATAAATTCCCAGAGTGTCTAGATTAGTGCTTCAAGGAAATGAAAGGAAAAAATGAAATGGAGAATTGCCTAGTTGTGTTTCCTAAATGTCTTCTCTTGCATCTTTCTATTTGTTAAAATGCATAAATCCCATTGTGCCACTAGTTCATGTTGATTTGCTTTCTGTTTTAGAAAGTTTTCTAACAGTTGCATCCTCCTCTTGCCGTCAGTGTTTAAATCATTTGCAGCTGCAAGCTAGGATGAACAGGCGTGTTCAGTTTTCTATGTATGACTTGGAGGCTCTAGCTTGTTTTAGCAGTGAAAGACACTACAATCAGTAGATCTGCAAAGAGGAACATCTCTAGATAGACTAAGAAGTTGCTGGACATTTTTGAAAATGAAGTTTTGCATTTTAGATGGTCTCCAAAGTGCCATAGTCTGCCATACTGAATCTTGCACAAAGATTGATAACATTTCAGAGTGGAATAGCTCTGTGTGAGCATGCAGAGGGTATGTGAGAGGGCAGGGTTTATCAGAGTTATCTAATGTTCATCCTTAAAATGGCTTCATAAACAACTACACAGTGTTGCTGAAGGTGAATGTATTGAGGAAGACTGTGTGCTGTGTTCCCTGATCTTGGAGGCCTCCGGTGAGCCATTGTTTTGTCTGTAGATGTTCGGGACTCCATTGCAAAGGTGGCATATGGCCGAGTATTTGGCTGGATCATTTGCAAGATCAATGAACTGCTGGCTGAGAATGTGGATCCTAAAGTTGAACTGAGAGAGATAAGTGAGTTCCAGCTTTGTGCCTGTTCTATCCTCATATATGCATCCCCCAGACACAAAAAGTAGAGGCATTGTAGGTTTCCCAAAGATTGCATGTAGGGATCCATTATTGAAAACATGGACATACTAGTCAGAAGTCTGTAGGGTCATCGTCAGCTCTGAGGAGTTGTTTGGTCTTGAAGCAACTGGGACACTCTGGCTTTGCAGAGGAGCCAGAGATGGTAGTGGATTTTCTATTAAGTAGTTCTCCATGGGGTGATAATGGGAGACTGATGACTTGTCTGGGTTGTCCATGTACCACATGAGATTGGTCGTGGAAAATTTAGTTGTGTGCTGGGGTATGCAGCTGTCTGCAGGGATGGTCTGCAAGCTCCATGATGTGTACATCTTCTCTCATTTAGGTATCTTGGATATTTTCGGATTTGAAAACTTTGCAGTGAATCGTTTTGAACAGCTTTGCATCAACCTGGCTAATGAGCAGCTGCAGCATTTCTTCAACCATGTAAGTCTACTGTGGGTGATCTCTTCTGTGGTAGAGAAAGCAGAGCATGAGTCTGACACCTGGCATATAACGAAGAGCTTGATAAAGAATAGGTTTGTTGCCTGAAAGGACTATGGTTAGTGAAGAAGCCTAGAGAGCTGCAACCTTTGCTGTGGAAGGGGAGCCCTTGGGACAGGGAAGGAAAAGTAGAAGGGTCAAATAGTGCTCAAAGTTGGCAGAGCAGGGACGCGTACACTGAGATGTGTTCCTGTTTATGGATCAGTATCAGTGTGTGACAGAGTTATGGATGAGCATTCAGAACAGTAATTTTATCTTGGGCCTGTCTTGCCATTGGTGAGAAAACCACACCTACATTCTCTGTTCAGGGTGGGAAGGCAGATATTTGGGGTTGTCTAGCCAAGGGTACTGGATGCTCCAACATCTTTTTTGCTCTGTTTCAGCACATTTTTCAGCTGGAACAGGCTGCTTATAAGGAAGAAGAGCTGCCATGGGAGACTATAACTTTCCACAACAATGAACCTATTCTGGTGAGTGAGAGGACTGGCAGAGCAGGATTGCTCCATCCTGCCAAGAGAGAGGTATTGCTCCGGCTATAAGGGGGAGGAGGTGCTCCTGGGACAAACCTCTTCAAAGTACTGTGTAGGTGAGAATGAATGTCCTTTACTGCTTTAGAGATGTGTAATGCCTCCTTTTCCTGCAGAACCTGTTCCTGGCCAAGCCACTTGGGCTCCTGTCTCTTCTGGATGAACAGAGTGCCTTCCCTCAGGTAGGCATGAGATAGGGGAGTGAGAAACTATTTTGGGGGAATGCAAAAATAAATATTTGGTCTGAAGAGAGACCTCTTATGTTGGAGTGGGAGTTTAAAGAGCAGGATAAACAGAAGTGTCTCCTGTGTAACTAGTGAGATACATCAGCCATATCAGGGTGACTTCTGATGCTGTTGAAGAGCCTAATGAAGTTCTTGCACAGCCAAGTAAACTTTGAACATTTTGTTTGGGTTCCCTATGTCCTGACCAAGTGTCTGCTGCAGTCTTTTTTATTGATTATGCAATCTGTTTTCTTCTAGGCAACTGATAAGACATTTGTGGATAAACTGAACAGCAGCTTCAAAGGGAATTTACACTTCCAGCCAGTTCGAGGCCATGTTTTGAGCTTCAGCATCATTCACTATGCTGGGAAGGTATGTTCTGTTTGCAGAAAGAATACTGTTGTAACATATGTAGGCAGGGGGAAATGTGCTGCTTTAGAAATATTTTTGATGTTAAAGAGTGTACAGTTTGGCGATGGTAACAGAAGTGCTGTGTTCTCAGAGACCTGCTTTCTGGTAGGAGCTCTGATAGTCCTTTATAACATAAAAGCCCTGCATACACTGTGCAGCACCAAATGACAGTGCAATGACTTAACGTTTACCACTGGCTTTCAGAGCATGGCAGTCACTGTTTTGTTGCAAACACTGAAGAACACAGACAGAGCAGCCAGGTAATTAATGTTTAGAAAGTGGAGGCACATATATGTATATATATACATAGAGAGATATGCAAATATTAACTGTTTATACATTCAAGAGCATATAAGTGGTGTGGGGTTTAGAACTATTGTATGTAACATTACTGCCACTAATTTTGAGAGCATTGACCCAAATATGTTGAATTGATTTGAGGCAATTTTTTGGTCAGGAGCAGGCATAACAATTCAGGTCATTACAACATGCAATTTGGTGAACTTGTCTTACCATTTTTTAACTAAGTTGTTACTTGTGACATTCTTTATTACAAAAATCAACATCTAGCATAGAAGAGAGAGTGACAGGCTGGAGATGAGAAAGGAAGAGAGCAAGAGAAACAAGGGAATGTATAACAACTGGACAGAAGCCTATTCAAAGGGAAGAGGGGGAAGAAAGGGAGAGCAAGGAAAAGAATGAAGCAAAAACCAGAAGTTCAAGGGAAGGAGGACAAGAAGTGGGTGTCTCAGAGTGCTGCACTCCTATGGTTCTTGTATCTCTGTGTCTCGCAGAATGTTGTCCCTTGGGATTTGCATCTGAATAGCATGCATCTGCATTTACAGAATTCATGTGCAAAGTAGTCTAGGTTCAGTTTAACTACGCCTCTGGCAAGCTGTGGACTTTTACAGCAAGCCTGTAAGCACTGCTGGCATTACTGACTTGCTGCCACTTCTCCTAGGTACAATATACTGCTGGAGGTTTTCTAGAGAAGAACAGAGACACCTTGCCAGCCAGTGTCCGTGGGCTTTTCATCAATAGCGTCACCCCATTGCTTAGCGTACTGTTTACAGGCAAGTTCCTCTACTGTGACATGGTGTCCCACATGAATCAAGGCCCATCTTGGCCAGAGTTAAATGTGGGAATGAGGCTCTGTGTTATCAATGTTCCAGGGAGACTCTGCAACTTGGAGTGGGAATACTAGCATATACTGAGCTGTCAAAAGCTATGTGTTCCCAGCTGGAAAGCAACACAGTTTGTATCTTTCTCCAGAGAAGTAGGCACTTTGCAGATGTTATTCCTCAAATCAAGAGGCCAGAGCAGTACTGTCTCCATGGGCTCTTTTCTCATGCTCTGTTTTTTTCTAGAAATTATACTAGACAGTGTTGCAGTTTCTGTCTGTTCACACTAAAAATGAGAGTGCTGTAAAGACACAACTCTTAAGCATAGGGATTATGTTTTTCAAATACATTTTGTTTTTTGAGTAAAGCTTCTTAAAAAACTCAGAGGTTGTGTGTGATTTCTCTCCTCCCACTATGCTCCTTTTCTCCAGATATTGGTAAGCCCTCAGAGTCTCCAAGACCTCTGTGAAAGTAACATCTAAAGAAAAGTCACCTGGAATCTTCCTTCTGATTTGTCTGTCTGAGCACAGTGAACAAATTTTTATTTGTTCTTTGCCAGTTCATACCACATTCTGGGATTTACACACAACAGGTTAATTTCATTTCTGTTCTCCACAGTGATTTTCAGCTCTTCTGCTCAGGAGTGATTTTTCTTTTGCCACATCCACGCTAAGTATTGCAGATACACAGTCTAGTCCCAACTCTGAAAGTTCATAAACAGTAATAAACTTTTCTCAGTTTGGTCCTACATGGCCCTGCTGAGGAAAGGGTTGGCCAGATGACCTCCATAAGTCCCTTCCAGCTTGCTCTATGATTCACATGAAACTGTTGAATCAAGGATGTGAATCAAGGATATCTTGATATCTTTCAGCAAATTCAGTAAATCTTCTAAAATGTTCATCTTATCACTGAAATAGTGCTAAGCTATCTGACTTTATATAACATGCTGTACTGGGTGCTGTAGGTGAGTTTCCTATTTGCTATCTGTACTTTTTTTTCTGCATTGAAGGACACCCATTGATGATGGTTTTTTGAAGGGCATTTAGGGTTGTTCATTAACTTGATCATGATGTCTTCTCAGTGGTAGAAAGTAATGTACTAATGTATGCATTATTTCTTTCATATGTTTGCTTTTGTTTATTCCCTGTCTTTATTTAGCTCTTGTATTTTCACATGATAAAACCAAACACCCAGTGTGTGCTTCAGCATGTGTAGGAAGACTTGGGGTTTGCATGCTTGATTGTGAGCTAAAGTACAAAATTAACTATTCTCTCTGTTCTTGCAGCCACCGTCTCCAGGACCGGGACACTGATGCCTAATATGAAAGCCAAGGTATTGCACTTCACATCCACATGATAATTGATAACTAATGGCATGGTTACCTAACATTTATTGTTTGCTAAATGGGCTGAAAATATGAGCAGACAGAAATCAGTTGAAAATTTTGGTAGATGGCAGTGTCTCCTTTTTTTCTTTTTTATGCTGCTTTTTCTTCTGGCTTTTGCTGATGTTTCTCTTGTCATCCCTCCCTTGAAATCATCTCTCCCCTTTATGCCATCTGCCTTCCAGCAGAACTTGGAGAGCAATCAAGCACTTTCTTTGGGGATGATCTTTTGTTTGGCTATGGTTTCAGGTGATACCAGGAGCAGACAACAAGTTCAACAGCACGCGAAAACAGTCTGCTGGAGCTCAGTTTCGGGTGAAGTACTGCTACTGTCATGCCCCTTGAGATGATATTTTAGAGAGAGCTTACAGGCTGCTGAGCGTATTTAAAGCATGTAGATGTGTATGCAGACAGAGTTTTTTCTGGATGCCAAGTACAGCTGATTATGATGGGAGCAACCTGGTTGTTATCAGAGCCTCAGACCGTGGCCTGGGGTGGGAAAAAAATTCTCACTGCAGGCTATTGCATGCTGGACTATGGCAATACTTTGGTTTGCTGGATGGTTAATCTTTCTTTGTCCTCACCAGCATTCCTTGATGGTCCTCATGGAAAGGATGTATTCTGCCAACCCCCACTTTGTGCGCTGTATAAAGCCCAACAGCCAGAAGGAACCAGGTGTGGTGGACAGCCAGGTGGTGTTGCAACAGGTGAGGAGAAGCAATGTCCTTTACAGGTACTTCTACTCTGTTTCAGTGGAGAAAGCTGGAAGCTATCTGGTCTGAGTTTTCTCCCATTTCTCTTTCGTGAATGCAGTGAAATCTGCTTGTCAGGTACTAGAATTCATCATTGCATACACTAGATGGGGATGGGTACAGACAGTACTCAGAAGAGATGATGCAGCCTTCCTTGAGGAGACTGTTTTCACATGTCAGTTCAGGGCATTCTGAGTAGGAGCCAAGATTGGACAACAATGACAGGAGCTGAAATGTGCTGATATGACTGTCCTTGGATATTGTGTCAGGTCTGGGATCCAGACGCTTTAAGGAATTCTGAAAATTATTAGAAGAATTCAGAATGTTCTATGGCCTGTTTAATGTATATCAAAAAGGATAGGATAAGTTAAGTTCATCCATGCCTTGGAGTACTTCTTTGACCAGATTTGACAGATTTTTGACACTAACCTCTAAGAGACAGAGGCAAAGGAGTATCCATGACTGGAATGTGAACTTACTTCGGTCATTGGTTTTAATGGTTTCCAACATTTCATTGCAAGTGATTAATCATCAAAGTTACAAGATGTGGTTAATTTAGTCTTCAGCAAAGGAAACATTTTCAGAAAGAGATGTTTTCATTTTGAACCAGAGAAGGCAATTCTAGCTGCAGAGGAGCAGCCATGTCCTAATGACCTGTTCCTATTTGTTTCTCTTTTTGTGGTGCTGCTTTAGCTCCGGTACAATGGACTGCTGGAGACAATTAGTATCCGCAGAGATGGTTTCTCCTGGAGACCCTCATTTCAAGAATTCGCTGAAAGGTTTGTTAAAATTTCTTAATGTTCCTTAGATGCTGTAAGGGAAGCAACCCTGGTAACCAGATCTGGGTGAGGAGTGGATAAGCCTCTTTAAAGTTAGCATGCCTGAGATGGTGGGGTTGTTTGCTGTGGGAGGATGAGAATGCAAGGCAGTAATTTACTGTTGTTTGCTGTGAGAATGACATGAATCAGCTCTGCTCATCAAAGTTGTGGCTTTTATCTTGCTGTGTTGGTTTGTTTTTCACAGATATGGAATCATTCTAGTTAAACCACTCGTTTTCCTCACAAAAGAAAGGTAGGACATTTTCCTTTTTTTATGTGCAATCCAGTTTGTTCTCACAGTGCAGCAAAACAAACTGAGTTAGAGGAACAAAGTAAAGATGGGTTTTTGTAGTGATGGAGAACACAAATTCCTGAGCAAGTGCAGTCGACACTTAAAAAGCATTTGCTGTTTGATGACTAAAATCTCTGTGGAATAGCTCTGTAGCAGTTAAATTGCTATAAAGCCATACTAACCTGTGGAATAATAACTGGCTAAAATTCATAGTTTAGGGAGTCACAAACTACACTGGCTCAGTGTAGTTTGCCAGGTGCCCCTTCAAGCTTTCTCCTCATGGCCTCATGGGAAAAAAATAAGACAATGTTGAGCAAGCAGCCCACAGTCTCCCAGCCTAGAGACAATGTTTCTAGTCCAATAATTTTTTATGCATACAGGCATAATCTACCCCCAGCACTCTGAGATTTTGAGTCCTTACATGCATAAATGTCCCTTCAGCTCTGCAATCTTACTTATGCTGTCAGTCTTTTACTTCCTACATCTAGGGCAGCAACTCCCCACCTCTTCCTTTCCACTTTTCCAGTCCCACCTGCCTGCCATGGTCAATTGTGACTGACAGTGAGAATGAAGCATATAGGGCAGTCATCTGAAATATTTGCTTTTTATCTTTTAAGAAAAGGTTTGAATGCTCTCCTCCAAAGTTTTTGCCTAGCAATAGCTCCTCCAGCTTTCACAGAACTTTCTTGAAGTTACTGATGATACTGAATTAATAAGGATTGCAATCCCAATTTGAGACCTATCCATCTCATAGATGACTGAAAGGTGGTGGTAGGCAGGCAGCATGGTGTGTTTTTAGACACAAAAGTCATAGGATGATTTTGAGAAAAGAATTACCTAGGTTATAGATCGTGGCACAACAGAAGTTAGGTGAAGTACAAAGAAAACTACATCTGGTTTGCTGTGTAACACACTAGCAGAGAGTGCCACTATTGTTTCACAGCCTGGTTTGCCGGCAGAAGGATTAAGCTATCTGTGTGGTGCAGCTATAAATTGCTTTCGGTTTCAAGTGCTGGTGAACTCTAATTGGTTGGGGACACAAGTGTTGTCACTAGAGTCTACAAAGTGAAACCAAACTTGGAAAACAGTTTTCTCCCAGAAGTTGCCAGCTTTTCAACTTGTATGCTTCAAAGAGCTTGGGAAAAAAATGAGGAGAAACAGTTCTGAGAATAAAATAGTCTCTGCCTCCCAGGGAGCTGAAGGAAGTCTGCCTCTGGGAACCCTTTTGCTAATGTTCCTGAATGTGATCCTAGCTGTATGTCTAGAAGCACTGCAGATTGACAAGCCGTTATTGAATGTGATTGTATGATGGGGACTGAGTATGTAATACAGAATCATTGAGACATTTTTCCCTTATTCATGCATCTAAACCCACTGGCTGTGTGGTATTCACCTTGTGTGGAAAATTATTTCACTCTTTTCCTCTCTTTCAGCTGTTTGGAGATACTGCAGTGTACAGAGTTGACAGGCTGGATATGTGGGTAGGTGAGAATCACTGTTGCTGGGAATGGGTGGCCTGAACTGCGTAGCTTTTATACATGTATACTGTTCTCTGGTTCGCTTCAGAAAGAGCCTTATAGCTGTAGGAAAAGCCTGCCCAAAGGATGATTTGTTTCTCACTACTACTTTCTCTCCCAAACTTAACAGAAAGTCACGACTTTTTTTTAAATATTGGCACCAGGAACAGCTGACGAAGCATGTGGAGCGATTGGAAAGTGCAGCATCTGCCATACAGAAAGGTGAGCACTGGGACAGGAGAGTCCCTCAACTCTTATGTCAGACCAGGGCAAGAAAAAGCTTTTCTCCAGTCTCTGCTCCATCATTGCACCTGTGCAGGTGGCAGAACAGCAGGCCAGGCACTATCCTCCAGTTCAAGACCCTGTAGAAACAGAGTGCTTATTGGAGATGTCGGCCTCCCCAGTGCTCCTCCTTCTTGGATAGAGCCATCAGACAGTGTGACCCTTGGAAAGGGAAAGCAAGGTGCAAAGCAAAACTGAGCAGTGTGAGTTCATGTTTTGATTGTGTCCCTAGTTGGCTAACTGTCCTCTCAAATAAAGGCTTGTTTGTGAGTGGTGTGGAAATGAGGAGAGGAAAAAGAAGATGAAAGCAGCAGTTCTCATTCCTACTTTCATAACCAGGCAGAAGGGAATGAGGTTTTGGGTTGGTATGGGTTTTTTATTTCCTTTCTAGATTGTGTCTGCTCTAGCAGCCAGTTTCTCCAGAGCAGGAACTGTGGGTGGTTTGATACTTCCCTCCATGAGGACTGTGCAACCAGGAGAAGGATACTGTTCTCCTGCCTGGTCCACCTCTGTTGTACTTCTCTTGCGTATGTGTTGCTGCACTGCTGATGCACCTGAACACCCTCCAGCTTCCACTTCACAGTATGACAAACACCAGACTGCCACATATTGTGCCTTGTTCTTGTCCATGGGGAAGATATATGGGTAGTGAGAAATAAGAAAATATGAGTTCCAATGCATTCTGCATCACTTTTATCAGTTTTTATTTATCTGTTTTTGCTGTATTCCTTTCCCTTACAATTATTAGGACTGAGTGAGTGGCTGCATGGTGTTTAGTTGCCAGATGGGATTAAATCACAGCAGGTATTCAGTACCTTGGCATTGGAGATGTGAGCTTAGATCTGTAATTTGATTTTTTCAAAGCCATAAACTGCCAGCTTAGAAAGTAAAAAGACATTTCTGTTGTGGTTTTGACTGCCTGCTCACAGTACAGTTGCATTGTTTTTTATTACAGTTATTCAGGCATTGAGAGCATTGCTCTAGGTGAAGGAGTATGACCCAGTGTGCTTCACTCAGGGAGTGGCAAGGCATAAACAGCATTTTTTTCTAACCACAGATTTTCTCTGAACAGTGTTCAGGGGATTCAGGTGCAGGAAGAATTACCTTAAACTGGTGGCTGAACTGAAAGCGAAGGCACAGCAGCTACAGGAGGCAGAGAGAGAAAGAAGCCAGCAGCTGATGATAGAAGCAGAGGCCCAGAGTAAGTTTCCTCCACTCCCATTGCCCCTAGGCATGGCCACTTGTTCAGCAGTCACCTTGAAGTGCTGTAAGCTCTAGGTGATGATGGCTTGCCTTTGGCTCTCCTGTGGCTGGGATCCCCATTGATTTGATAGGCAGAAAGTTGGTAATATTTCTGCCATTTGAAAGCATGTGTTTTCTCTGTCAGGACCAGATGCAGATTGGTGAAAGTTGTTTGCCTGGCTGTAAGTGGAAGGAGGGCCAAGTTGTATTTTTTCCCACATACTCCACACAGCAGAGCCTGTCCCTGTCCTGGGTATAGGAAGGATAGATCTTACAGATCTTAGATACTAGGTTTCATTTACTTCTTTCCTTTGGTTGCAGAAAGGATTTCCCCTCCAATCCCCATGCCCCGGAAGAGGAACCCTCAGCCTTGTCCCCATCCTCCTGATAAAGCACCGCAGCTACCAGTGCCACGACCACGCAGCAAACTAACAGAGGTAACAATATCTCATGTCAGGAGAGAGCCCTTTTCTACTGTGGCTAGTTAAAATCTCAGTGAAGACCAGTGAGAAACAGAAAGCAGTGTATAATAGTTTGCATCTGATCTTGTTCTAAGGAATTCAGGAATTTGCATCACTGCTGAAGTGATCCCTTCGAGTGTACAATGCATTTGTTCTTGCTTTCATGCCCACTTTCCCCCTCTCCCCACTTTCAGTCAACTCCTTTTGATAACTTCTTGGACCCTTCTGCACCTCCCCCTATTCTGGGGACAGAAGATGAGACGAGACAAGAGGCAAAAATGAGGAAACTCAAGAGAGGAGAAACTCTTATCTGGTTCAAAGAGACACAAGCTCAGAAGGTGGTGCAGAATGATGGTGCCTTTCCAAGTTGGCTGCACGGAATGATCAGCCGTAGGTGAGTATTGGACACAATGAATGCAGCTTGGTCTGTTGCAGGCAGGCAGCAACTTCTGTGTTCCTTGGAGGACTACAGATTGGATTTATCTCCTTAAGGAATGGGAACAACCTGCATAACCTTTTACTTTCAGGCTGTGAACTACACACCCTTAGCTGGGGACCTTGGAGCTCTCCATCACAGGATGCAAATGCTGGAACTTTGCATGTGTTAGGGAAAGAAACTCACAGGAAATGAGTCCACTGTGGGTTCCTAAATACAGATCCTTTGCTGAAAGAAAGGCTTCAAAAGTACTTGTAGAGGTATTACACTGTATCCTGTTGTGAACCGTTTGCAGAGTCATGATGAGGAATGAAGACAGGCATTTGGCCTGACTCATTATGACTGTTATCATATCTCTCAGTTTAGCTCAGGAGAAGAACTCGGTTTACAGCAGGAGAATACAGAATTTAATGTACATTTATTTCAAGAAGAGGGGTTCAGTGAGGACCCAACAGGAAGCTTTCCCCCAAAGCTTCCAGATACAGAAAAATCAATTTCTTTTGTTTACACCTCTATCTATCTTAGAAGGGTGCAGTGTAGTTGGAATTTACAGCTCTTTGCGCTAAGAGAAACATCCACAAAGGCCTCTGAAGTTGTTTTGGAGTCTGTGAACTCTCAAGCTTTGTGGGGAAACAATTTATTTAAATGCTTGAAATGTTGCTACTGGGTATGCCTCACACTTCACTCCAGGCCGAGCCCAGCAGTACTTTCTAATCAGTGGGTCTTGGTGAGACTTGTATGTGGATGTTGCTGTCAACTGTGCATGCCATTTGAACACCTTAGTCAGCTTGTTCCAGTTTGCAACTTTTTTCGATTGAAGCTGCAAATTGCCTTCAATCTTATTAGGTCCCAAGTTCCTGGATTTTGTCAGCTTATCAGCATGAACCTTACTCAAAGACATTATGCAGCACATTAGTTTAGTGAAGGATTCTACTGTAGCTGACAGCTCCCTAGTATCTGCAATTAGTTTCTTTCTTTTAAGATACTTAACAAGACCGGCAAGTGCATTAATGGTTTTGTCCACAGATACAAGAATTCAGGAGAGAAATTAGCACCTGGAAGACAAAACTGTCTGAATTCAAATATGGGTTAGTGATGAGCACTCCATAATGAAGGATACAGCAGATTCTTCCCAAAGCCAAGGGACAGATACTTTTCATTCAGTGCTTCCTGCTACTGCATTGCAGTATGCATACAGCAATGCACACTCAGCCTTGTGTAACAGAACAGCTAGAGCAATCCAAACTGTAGTAGTGATTTGCAGCCACCTTTATCCTGAAGCAGGGCACATGACAAGCATAAAACAGTGCTTGGTCTGTTGGGCAAAGAGGGGGAAGTCCTCTTTCTAGCAGGAAGTTTAGAAAGCCAGACTGGTATTATCCAAGTTGGTTTTTTTCCAAGGCACTGGGCTTACCCTGTGCTGAGCACCACTACCCTGTAGTGTCCTGACTTCCCTGGAACATAGGAAATGCATATGTGCATATGTGTCAGTGATGGTCTGTAAAGTGTTCTGCCATGGCAGGCAGCTGATTCTGTTGTCCTAGAGAGATGATAGTGCAGGTTAGGAGCAGCCTGGTGGGGAGAGGCTTTGGGTAAGAGTATTGTACCTTCTCGACCTGCTTATGCTTCCTCCTTGCACCAGCAAGCCTGAGTCTGGAAACCCTGGTTTCCATACTGGTTTCCCTGTGACCTGGGAGCACTAGCATGGAGCACATGAAATTAGATGGGAAGCTGTACACAAGGCACTGAAAAACTTTCCTCTTTCCAGGGAAGCGGAAAACGTGCTGACTAACAAACCTTTGGGTTGCTTTCTTGTTCGAATCAGCCAGAGCCGACCAGGCTACACTTTATCATACAGGTAAGTAATGAACCTTGCAGAGAGGACTGAGGGGAGATCTTATTGGTCTTTACAACTAACTGTCTGAAAAGAGGCTGGAGCAAGATGGGTGTCACTCTTCTTCCAAATAACTAACATTAGGATGAGAGGAAACTACATCAATTTTCACTAGGGAAGGTTTTGATTGGACATCAGGACAACAATTCTTCACAAAAAGGATTGCCACACTCTGTAACAGGCTGCTAAAGGAAATAATTTAGAAGATGTATAGGTGTGCTTGGTGCTTAGGGACATGTTTCAATGATGGGTATGTTGGGTGTTGGGTTAAAAGTTGGAATCAAGTTCTTTTGCAATCTAAATGGCCCTGTGATACCACAATGAAACTAAGCTATGCATGGCTGAAAGAGTTAACCTCCTCCACAGGTGAGTCCAGTAAGGATGATGCTTATCCTCAGACAGGACTCTCTGGAGTCTGGACCTTGCCAAATATGTATCTGTTTGTGGGTGAGGTGCTATGACTCCAAGAGTGCAGGTCCTGCTTAGATTGTGCTATAGAATGGTTTAGGTTCGAAGAGAGTTCACTGATCCTTGAGTTCCAGCCTCCCTTCCATGGGCATGGACACCTCACACTAAACCATGTTGCTCAGAGCCCCATTGACCCCAACCTTGAACGCTTCCAGGAAGGGGACATCCAGAACATATGCTGAGTGGAGAAGTTTGCTCTTGAAGAGGGACTGAGAAGAAATCTGAGTGCTACACGGGTATTGCCTTAGTTCAGCTTCGGCCAAGGAGTAGAACACAGTTCTACTAGAACAGGCATGGAAGGCAGTACAGTCTGCTGGGATTTGGATCTGGTTGCTGTATTTCTCCTGACACTGATTTTGGGGAAATAACTGCTCCTCCAACACCTCCTAGCACAGCCAGTGACACTCTTGCATCATATTTATTACTCTGGCTCCTGTTCACATCTGACCTATTGAAATAATAAGTGCTGACAACAATAACTGCATCCTGGAGAGATGGTGCAGCCCAAAGTCACTGTTTCTGTTTGCCTATTTCTCCAGGGGTGAATGCCGCTGCAGACACTACATGATCCAGATGCAGCCCAATGCACGCTATGTCATTCTGGGTGAAGACAGAGCTCATGCTTCACTCACTGAGCTGGTTCAGTACCACCAGACTGTGGGTATCAAGCCTTTCATGGAGTTACTGACTGTTCCCTGTGGGCAGGTGAATGTCAAGGATCTGCAGCAAGAAAGGGTGATGTGTCATGGATTGTGCCCTGAGCAGACAGAGTTGCTGTGGCAGTGTGTGTCTGTTTTGTTCTTGTTGGGATGTCCTACTCTGGCCAAGACCTTGGTCACTTCTGCATGCACTATTCTACTATCTGGACACTGGGGAGTCCTGGGTGGTAGAAAGGCCCTCATGGGTGGATGACACCCACCCCTGTCTCTTGAATATCAGCTGAGTATTCCTCTTCATTGTGCAATTGGAAGTGTGTGGAAGACCTGTAAGCCACTGCTACATCTGTTCTTCCCTCTCTCAGAAAAGTAATGGGAACTTGGATTATGAAGATTTGGAGTGCTTCACATTGAGTTCACCAGAAGCTGAGGGGGAGAACCATCCAGAAAAGCAGCCTTGCTCCTCCAGGCCTTCCACCTGCAAACCTGCTGTGCAGTCAGGAGTACTCAAACATGTGTGGTTTAGAAGGACCAAGAATTGTGAAAATCAACAGAGCCTGGACAAGAGTAGGACAAAGACAGGCAGCCAACATGCCTTCCCTCGCCTCCACTCTTCCATACACCGGGCGGTGCAGGAAATTCAACAGGTAAGCTGGGACATTTCTTCTGCCAAGCCTTGCCACCTGTGGCCACTCTGGAACACATGGAGATTCTCTACTTTCACAAGCTGTGTGTGGCTTCCTAGCTCCTGGGTCACAGGTTTTACTTGGCAGTCTTGGGTCAAGACTGTGTTCACTGGAAGTGCTAGGCTGGGGAAAAGCCTGGTAAGGCTTGTTGAGACACCAAATAAAACTCCACGAGAGAAGTGGCCAGCATCCCAGTCACTGCTCCCCTAATGCTGCATCTCTGCTTCTCACTGCAGGTCTCTCACATTCCCTTGAAAACCTCTGTACGAAGCTGCTGTTGAGCTGCCAGAATTGCAAGTGTAAAGCCCTAGTGACTTGGTAAGCAAAGACAACTTGCAGGAGGGCATACAGCATTTACAGCTTCCCCAGGAAAGGGAGGAACACAGGTGCTCTTCCATTCTGGCTCCACTTGCAGCATCTCTTGGCCAGCAACTGCATAGAAATACAGCAGGTCAGTGGCCAGACCAGGAGAAATGGGAGAAATCAGTGTAAGGTTGGATTCATAGCACTGTGTGGTGCTCAGTGTGCTTGCAGTATGATAACCAGACTGCTGGAGGGAGCTCACCGTTTGTTAGAGGCCTGGCATTGCAAGGACAAGTACTACCAGAAAGCATTTCTGCATGCTACAGTACTCAGTTGCAGTGCCTTCATGTTGTGGAGAGAGGCACATACCAGCAGTGAGTGCTGGGTAAAGAGCTCTATTGGGTAATAAAGACAATGAGCCAAAAGCAAAGCTGAGAATATAAGAAAAATCAGAAGTCTGTGAAGACTGGAAACAGTATCTCAGCAGCTGGAAATGAACATTTTAATATAGTGTGTATGGGTGGTTTATAGGAGTTTATAGAGTGGTCTGGGAAAGGCTAGATATGCCCATTGTTTTACTCATCTGAATCTTTCTAGTGGGTGAGTAGCTCCCTGTGTAAACAGTGTGTAAACCCCTGTCCCATTCAGTTTCTGAAGAGAAAAGGAAGGAGCAGTGGTGCTGTTGTATATTTCTGTAAAAATCTGGATTTGTGTCATCTGAGAATAGAAAAGGATCAGAGCCGTTGTCTCCACATCCACTGTGGGGCTTGCAGGCTTGCCCTGGAATTGCTGAATTGCCTGTGTGGTTGCACTCCCAGGAATTCATGTTGGAGCAAAGTTTTTCACCTAGGGCCTGTCTTGTCTTCCTCTTGAAGAATGAGGAATTTCTTTCCCTGAAGCATTTGACTCACTTGCTTTATTCCTGTATTAATTCCTGCTGCTGAATGAATTGAGTGCTCTTGTGATAGAGAAGGCAGAGTTACTGAGCGTTTTCTTATCCTCCATTTTTATTGCTCAGTTGTCCCAGACCTTCAAGACCACAGAGGAAATCAGGACAAAATAAGACTTTGCCTTGGTTGAAGAGGATTGGCTTAGAGTAAACTGGATGTCCACAAATCCCTGAGACTTCATGGTCCTCAGTGAGTGCTGAGGGAGCTGACAGAAGTCATTGCTAGGCCGCTCTTCATCATATTTGAAAAGTCCTGGAGAACAAGGGAAATGTCTGAGGACTGGAGAAAAGCCAGTGTCCCTCCAGTCTTTGTTCTGAAAGGGCAAGGAGGATTTGGATAACTACAAACCAGTCAGCCTCATCCCCATCCCTGTAAAGGTGATGGAACAACGTGTTCTTTCCACCATCTCAAAGCTTGTGGAGGAAAAGATTATCAGGAGTAGTCAACATGGATTCACCAAGGGAAAGACCTACTTGACCATTCTAATAGCTTTTTATGATGGCATAGCTGAACAGATGAGGGGAAGAAAATAGATATAGTTTATCTTACCTTCAACAAAGCTTTCAACAGTTTCCCATGTCATTCTTGCAGCCAAACTTAAGAAGGGTGGATTGGATTATTGGATTAGGACATGGCTGAAAGACAGCTGCTGTCAGTGGAGCAGAGTCAAGTTGGAGGCCTACATCTAGTGGTGTGCCTCAGGGATCACTCCTGGATACTGTCCCATTCAACATATTCATCAATGCCTTTACAAGAAGATGGAGTGTACCCTTGGCAAACTTTCTGATTATGAAAAGCTGGGAGGGGTAACTGACACACCAGATGGGTTGTGCTGCAATTCAGCGCGATCTGGACAGGCTAGAAGAGTTGGGCTGAGGAGAACCTCACGAAGCAAAACAAGGGCAACTGCACAGTGCTGTTATTAGGGAAGAACAACATCCTGCATCAGTACAGGTTGTACATTGACCTGTTGGAGAGAAGCTCTAGCAAAAAAGACCTTGGGGTGCTGGTGGACCACAGTGTGACAATAAGCCAGCAGTGTGCCCTTTTGGCCAAGAAGGCCAATGATCTCATGTAGCACACTTAGAATGTGGCTCAGAGAAGGTATTCTTTCCCCTCTGCTCTTCCCTGTTGAGGCCACATCTAGAATACGGAATCCACTTGTGGCTTCCCAGTTCAAGGACAAAGAAGTACTGGAGAGTCCAGTGCAGAGACACAGAGATGATCAGGGAACTGGAGCATCTGACTTAAAAGGAAAGGCTGAGAGAGCTGGAGCTGTTCAGCCTGGAGAGGAGGAGATGA
>VZRI01005398.1:4358-25049 GCA_013397515.1 Upupa epops
TCCTGTGCGGGGCCGTGTGAGGTCTGTGTGGGGCAGGAGAAAAGCCACAGGGGCTGGGTGGCGTTGATGGACCCAGCCCGGGGCTCTGTGGGGAGCTCTGGGGTCCCGTGTGGAGCCGTCTGGGGAAGGGGATCGTGTGTTCTTGCTCCCTGAGTGGGTGGGTGAGGGTGGGATGGGGCTCCCCCCCGGTAGACAGCCCCAGCCCCTGCAGGGCACTGGGATTGTACAGAGTATTGCTGGGGCACTGAGGTCCCCTGAGGTGAGGATATAGGGGTACCCTGAGATGAGGACACTGGATTAGTACAGGATGGGGGTGCCTTGGGGTGAAGACACTGGGATACATTGGAGTGAGGACATGGGGTACACTGGGGTGAGGACTTAGGGTGACATGGGGATGGATGGGCACACTGGAGTATACTGAGGGGAGAATGTAGGGGTACACAGGAGTGAGGACACCGGGTTATTAGTTGGTAGGGGCATCAGGGTACCTTGGAGTGAAGATACTGGGATACGCTGGGGTGAGGATATAGAGGAGCATTAGGATGAGGGCACTGGGGTGCCCTGGGACGAGGACATGGGGGCTATGCTGGAGTGATGACAGTGGGATGACACTGGGATGGTGGCAAGCTCTGTGTCTGCTCTTTGTGCCAGTGCAACGGTACTTGAAGGGGCTCTTTTTTCCACTCTTTCCCCTCTGTGCCCAGGGTTCCGTCCCTTCGACGCCACCCACAGTCTCCAGTGGGGTGTGCGAGCAGGCACGAGGTTTTGCTGGCAGTGCCTGTAGGGGATTGCACAAGGTAAAACCTGAGGGGGGTTTATTGGGGTTTCCTCTTTGATTTGAGGAGCTCTTGTGATTTCTCCATCCACTCTGGAGACAAAACTCTCTTTGAAAGCCCCTGGTTTGGAAAATGCACCTTGGGCTGAGCTGGCTGCTATTGGGATGGAGTATTTTATGCGTTAAGAGCTTGGAGGGATACGTCAGTCATCGGCCTGTCCTCTGCTGATGGCTTCCAGCCAAGACTCTGGGGCTGTTGCTGGCCTCCTCACTGGGGTGAGCAAACGGGTCTGTGCTGCTGCTGGTGGAAAAAAAATCACATAAAGAAAAAAACCCCCTAAAATAAAAATCCTAGAGTTAATCCTTTAGGGTTTTAAAAGTAGAATCTACATGAGGTCTCTATAATGAGTGGTGGGGTGGATTTGGGATGTTGTTGGGGTATAGACCTGGGTTTAAATTGTGATGATCCCATGACAGGCATCAAATCCAGCCTGGACACTGGGGTTGGAGGTTGAAAAAGTTGTGAAGCACAAATTGCCCCCTGTTTTTAAAACATGGGAAAGTGACATCGTTGCTGCCTCCTCAGAAGGCTGGGGTGGGTGGGGGGGAAACCATCTCCTAGCAGAGCCTTTATCTGGTTTGTAGAGGCTGTTTGCAGGGGGCTGTGGTGGGTTTGGGTTGGGTGGTGACACTGCAACACACAGATGTTCAGGTTTTGCATCCAGCCTGGTACCAGTGGAGTTGAGAGCTTTGCAGCCCAAATGGGGTCCCTAGATGGGGATGTTGGGTTCCTCAGTGAGTTGCATGGGTCCTTGGTGGGATTTTGGGTTCCTCAGCAGGGTGTTTGGGTCCTTGTTAGGATATTGGGTTCCTCAGTGAGATGTTGGGGTCCTCAGCAAGGTTCTTGGGTCCTTGGTGGGATTTTGGGTTCCTCACTGAGGTGCTAGGATCCTCACTGGGGTGTTGAGCTCCTTCGTGGTTTTCTCGATTCCTTGGTGGGTTGCTGGTCCTCAGCAGTGTGGTTGATGCTGACAACACCCCATGAGATGAAAGAGGAGGAAGGTGAGAATGCGATGGGCTGCTGGTGGAGGAAGCATTAGCCAAGGACTTGTTGGCGTGGGGGGTTGGAGTAATGGAGCAGGCAGGGCTGGTGCCGGAGAGAAAATCCGTGTGGATTGGTGGTGTGGAAAGAATTAATCAGATTTCTGGAGAATTGGTGGAGAAGTTCTCAATTCTGCTGGAACTCACTGTGAGGAACAATGACGTGTGGCCTCAGGTTTGGACCTCCGGAGCAGAGGTGGCTACCAGGGTAATGGTTTGGGCAATTAATTTTTATTCTTTGGGGTTTTATTAAGAACAAACAACTGACTGTTGATTATTTGACGGCTCGGGTCCTTCCCCATCTTTCTGCTGGGATGAACTGGAAAATAAGGACAGCATGAGGAAAAAGCCAGCTGCATCTTCCAGTCTCTCCTGTAATTAGGAGAATTTTAATTAGCACCTTGTAGAAGGGGAGAGACTGCTGTAAGGGTTGAGGTTTCGGCACCGTCTGTCCTGCTCTAGCTCCTGTGGCTGCCCCAGGGTTGTGGGAATGAAAATGCTCTGTAAAGGATGTAGAGAATAATTTGGGGTTAGAGTTCCGTTTTTATAGCTTTGAATTTTATTTTTTATCCAGGTTTTTTTCTCTATAAAGTTGTTACAGCCCCTTGAGGGAGCTGCAGAGCTCCTGATCCCCGGTGCCTTATGTCAAGGAAATAAAATGTGAAGTTTCCTTTTAATGCTGGGTGCTGGTGGCCCTAAAGAAATGGCCACTGGCCCTTTAGGGTTTGAATTGCTCATGGGAACCTGTTTGTAATTGGGAATTGTGGTTGAATTAAGGATCTTTGAGTCGGTGAGTGGAAAAAGAGAAAAATGGTATGAAAGTCAGCAGTGAGGAGGGATTAACATGAATCACAGAGCGTTAGGGATTGGAAGGGACCTTGAAAGATCATCCAGGCCAATCCCCCTGCCATAGCAGGAGCCTCTAGATCCAGTTGCACAGGAGCAGTCCAAGTGGGATTGAAATGTCTTCAGAGAAGGAGACTCCATGACTCCCCTGGGCAGCCCCTTCCAGGGCTCTGGCACCCTCACTGGGAAAAACTTTCTTATCTTGATGTGGATCCTCCTCTGTTCCATCTGACACCCGGTGCCTCTTGTTCTGTCAGTGGCTGCCACTGAGCAGAGCCTGGCTCCTTCCTGCTGACTCCTGCCCTTTCCATCTTGATCAACAATCATGGGGTCCCCCCTCAGGCTCCTTTTTACCAAGCTCAAGAGCCCCAGCTCCCTCAGCCTTTATTTATCAGGGAGATGCTCCACTCCATCATCTCTGTGGCTCTGCACTGGACTCTCTCAAGCAGCTTTGTGTCCTTCTGGAACTGAGGGGCCCAGCACTGGACACAAGATTCCAGATGGAGTCTCACCAGAGAGGAGTAGAGGAGGAGGAGAGCCTCTCTCCATCTCCTAACCACCCCTCTTCTAATTCACCCGAAATCAACCTCTGCCGGTGATGTCCTGGCTTCATAAACATCAGGATTAGGAATAATTAGCAAACAAGCCCTGTTACAAGGATTTCCCTCTCCAGATTGACCTGAGATTGAATTCAGCCAATCGAAGGATCATCTCTGGATGCACCCCCCAGCACCAAAAGCCATAGCAGCATCCCCGAGCACTATTGGGAGTCCCTTCGTGTCGCTTGGGCCGCTCATGCTGCTTCCCAGTCCTTTCCAAGAAATCCCAGGGACAGGCTGGGGTTTCGCAACCTGCCGGGAACTGCCGTTTGCCTGATAGAGTTGGACAGTTATAGCCAGTCGGGGCTCACGTGGCTCCAGGAAAAGGTTTTCTTGGAGAAACCCTTTGAATCCTTCGCAAGCAATGCGATGCTTTCTGCAATGAAAGATAAAATGAGAGCTGATGGAATCCATCCAGGCTTAACTGTCAGGTTGGTTCTGGAGAGGAAGGCTGAATCGGAGCAGAATTGGCAAACGAGGCGGTTTGTGTTCCTTCCCGGGTTCTGTTTGTTTTCCTTTCCCCCAAGCTGTCTCTCCACACGGAATTTTCTGCGCGTTGGTGGAGCTGCCGAGGTTGAGCTTCACCAGCAAGGGAGGGACACTATGTTCTACAGGGAGGGGAACTTCACCTTTCGTAGCTAGAGCAGGGGATATTTCTCTCTGGTGTCCCCAGCCCCCTGGCTGGGTCCCTCTCCTGCTCAATTGGACCAGGGGAGAAGATCCCGACGGAATGAGCCTGCTCACTTTCCCCAGTGGAAACCCCAGGAGTGGGCAGCGGGATGTCAAGTGTTTTCTCGCTTCCTGAAGGGGGTTTATATAACCTGCTCACATTTCTTAGTGTTGGGTTCCTGGGGGATTTATTTTCTCCCCTCTCTGGTTGCATAATCCCAAGGGAGGAAAGCTGTAGGGAATTGTGCTCCCCGCTGGGGTGTGTGTGGAGCGGGTTTGGATGCTGTGCTTGGCCCCCTCCTGAGCAGCTCAGGCAGGTGTGGAAGAGCCTTTTCTACCCTGTTTGTGTTCAGTATTGTTATCATTTATGTTTTAAATGAACTTCTTTACCACAATTCAAGGCTCTCCCAGCCCCAAGAAGGTGATGTCTGCAGGATGAAGCCTCTCCCTGCTGATGGAGAGGCAGAGACTTCACTGCCAGCTCCAGCATCCCTGGTTTTTCCATTATTTTTGGGATGTGCTGCTTGTAGCAGCGACTGGTGGGGATTTTTGTGGGGTGAGCAGCTGGAATCCCCGCTGGGGCCAGGTTTTGGGAGCCGCAGAGCAGCATCGGTGTGTAAAACCACTGCCCACATCCTATCCCTGGTGCCTTCATCCCATAAATATTTATGGAGAAGGGAAAAGACCCAAAACCCCACAACTTTTTATTTTGACGATGGGGTGAACACAAAAACCATTGGAACCCAAAGGAGCACTTTTATCCCTGCGATTCCTTATTGGGAAGCAACCTGGAGAAACCACTGAGCAAACACTCAGAGGAAGGCTATTTTTAATGGGTTTGTGTTGTAGACTGGGAGGAGGGATATGGGGACATCCCCACCTTTGTGACAGCAGTGGTGGTGGTGCTGATCCTGCTCTGGGGGATGCAGATGGGTTCAAATCATCTCTGCTTTCCCTTGGAATATTTATTCTGGTTGCCCCCGCTCACTGGTTCCTTTAGCTGTGGCTGAAGCTAGAAAGCAGCATCTTGGAAAAATGAGGCTGGGATCTAAGCTAAAACCCCTTCAGGAGCTTCAAATCCTCAGCCAGGCAAAACAATGAAGCCAGAGCGATGGGTTTTAGTTCACCCTGTGCAGGGCTTTCCCTCTTCTCCTTTCATTCGTTTCTTAATTGTTTAAATATCTCCCTGTGCTGTCAGTCTGCTGTGCCCTGGTCCCTTCTGGTCCTGGGAAGGTGATGGATGGCCAAAGTCCTTGCTGGGGTGTCCCAATGGAGGCATTGGGATGCTCAGCAGGTACTGGGGTCTCTTGTTTGTTAAGCTGAAGCAGCAGTTAGGGGTGGATACAGGAGACCAGTGGTTTGGGAGGTTCATTAGGGTGCTGGGTGATTACAGCAGCTCTGTTTGTGGGCCTGTTGTTTGAAGAGCAGGTGCTGTGCCTGGTCCTCTAGGATGTTATTGCCCTTGCAACCTGCATTCCAGGAACTGAAACCACCCGTGTGAGCTGCAGAGGGGCAGCAGTCCAAGTGCAGAGTCCTGCCTCTGAGTCGGGACAGTTATAGGCTGGGTGCAGGGTGGGTTGAGAGTGGCTTTGACAAGAAAGACTTTGGGGTGTTGCTTGATGAGTTGCTCCAGAGGAGCTGGCAGCGCTCCTGCAGCCCAGAACCAACCCTGTCCTGGGCTGCATCAGGAGGAGTGGCTAGCAGAGCAAGAGAGGGTGTTGCTCCTTGGGATTTGGGGTGATCCTGCCCAGGGATTTCAGGCAGTGCTCCCAGGCTTTGACATTTTGCTTCCTGGGATTTAGGGTGTTGCTGCCCAGGCTGCGGGCTGATGCTTCCCAGGATTTGGAGTGGTGGTCACAGGGATTTGGGGTGATGCTTCCCAGGATTTGGGGTGTTACTTCCAGCATTTTAGGGTGATGCTCCCAGACCTTTGGGGTTTTGGTCTCAGGGATTTGGGGTTATCCTCATAGGGATTTGAGATAATGCTCTCAGCCTTTGGGGTGATGCTTCCAGAGATTTGGGGTGATTTTGTCAGGGATTTAGCGTTGTGCTCCCAGAGCTTTGGGGTTTTTCTCCCAGGGATTTGAGGCCCTGCATCCCTCCCCGTGCATTGACATCTGTTGTTTTTTAGCCTGACCTTTGCATTTTACACAAAGTCCCTCCCGTGTTGCAATCCACAGCTTTTTAGGGCTGTTCCAGGGCTGTGGAAGTGAAAGCGCTTGGTGCTACGTGGGTCTTCAAAACCAAACGCCAGAGCTCTCTCAGCTCCTGTGGTTGTTTTTCCATCCTGACTTTCAGCAATAAAAGAGTTGGGCAGTTGACAACCCTTTTTATTTGAGCTCTCTTTATTTTGAAACCCATAGGAAGATGCTACAGGCTGGTTTATGGAAACAGCGAGTCAAAGCGTCGTCCCATGGCCACGGGGAGCAACAGTGGGGTTGTCCATGCTCTCCTCACCCTTTGCTCTCCATGCTCTATGGCTTAAAACCACCATCTCTGTTCTTCCTCTTAAATTCTCTTCTAGAATAAAGCACAAATAGGGGGTTAATTTGGTTTATTTTATTTTTAATGGTTTTTTCCTCTCTTCTTACCAGCTGCTTGTGTGAAATCTCCATCCTGTCTCTGTGTGGGCACCTCCCCAGACTCCTTCTGGACCTTCACGTCTCCTCCAGCGATCGCATGGTGGCAAGGTGAGACCTTACAAAAACCCTTCCTGGGCTTTTCTCTTCTCCGCCCCCCTTCCCCTTCTTCCGTTCCATTCCTGTCGGTCTCCATGACGTGAAGATTTTCCATTTGGAGCTGGTGAATTCCTGGTACAGAGATTTCTAGGAAACCGGGCTTGGGATCGTGTGCTGGGTGAAACCTTAGCATGTGTGATACCTGCCTGTATCCAGCCTGGGGTTGTATGCCTGCATCCCATTCTCCTTTTGGAATTTTCCCCTATTTCGTCAGGGAACATCCATGTGGAGAGGGGGATTGTAGAAAGAAATGGTTTGGTTTGATGGTGTGGATTCTGTGCAGTGTGGGGGATGGAGGGTGTGCTCCTTGGAGCAGAGCTTTTCATGGAATCCCAGACTGGTTTAGGCTGGAAGGGAGCTCAGAGCTTCCCCCAGTGCCAGTCCCCTGCCATGGGCAGCGACACCTCTCACCAGATCAGGGCGCCCAAAGCCCCATCGAACCTGGCCTGGGACACTGCCAGGGATGGAGCAGCCACAGCCTCCATGGGCTTTGGCACTCTCACAGGGAGGGGCTTCTGCCTCAGATCTCAGCTCAATCTGTCTTCTAGTTTGATCCCATCCCCCTTGTCCTAGCACCGGAGTCTCTGGTCCTAAGTCCCTCTTCAGCTTTCCTGAAGTCCCTTCGGGTACTGGAAGCCTTCTCATCCCCAGGCTGAACCACCTCAAGTTTTATCATTGGAAAAGTTAAAGCAAGGGGAAAAGCTCTGAGCTGCTCCCACTCTTTCCATGAGGTTCCAGATGCTCAGAGGGTGACAAACGTGGGGAAGACACCAGCTGCTGCCTGGCTTAAACCAACAAGCACTCTGCTTGTGCCTGCTATGAAAAAACAGACCAAAAAGGATGCAGCATGTGGTTTTCTGGAGGAGCTGATTCATGTCTGGGTGTTCAGGAGTACTGAAATCAGTGAGAAAGCACTGACCCGTCGTGCCCGGAGTGTGCAAGAGGGCATCCAGTACCACTGATGCTGGGATGAGGGCTGGACTTGGTGATTGTGGTGGTCCTTTCCAGCTACAAGGATTCTGTATGATTCTGTGACTCGTGGCCATGGGCTGTGCCATCATGGCTCTTGGGCATCTCTTGCCCACAAGCATCAGCCGTGGTGATGTTCCAGGAGAAAATATGTTCAGCCCCTCTTGGTGCAGCCATTGTTGGTTTGGAGCAGTTTGGGGAGGTGTCTGATCCTTCATGCAGTGCTGTGGGTCAGGGTGAGGTGGTCTGAGTGTGCTGTGGGGCTGCCAAGTCTGCTCAGCTAGGAGCTCCAGCAATTTGTCACCAGCAGCGCAAGGGAGGGAGTTGTTCTCTTTTCCACTCTCGTGAGAATTCACCTGAAGTCCTGTGGCCAGTTTTGGAATCCCCAGTATAAAGATATGGAGCTGCTGGAGAGTCCAGAGGATGGTCAGAGGGCTGGAGACTCCAGAGGGCTGGAGGCCCTCTGCTATGGCACAGGCTGAGGGAGAAGTGACTGTTCAGCCTGGAAAAGAGGAGGTTCCAGGGGGACCTTAGAGCAGCTTCCAGAACTTGAAGAGGCTCCAGCAAAGCTGGAGAGAGAAAAGGTGACAGGACAAGGGGGCTGGATTCAAGCTAATAGAGAGGTGATTGAGCTGAGATCTGAGGCAGAATTCCCTCCCTGTCAGGGTGCTGAGCTCTTGTAACTGGTTGCCCAGGGAGGCTGTGGCTGCTCCATCCCTGGCAGTGTCCAAGGCCAGGTTGGATGGAGCTCTGGGCACCCTGGTCTGATGAGAAGTGTTGCTGTCCATGGCAGGGGTTGGCAGTGGCTGAGCTCCGAGTTCCCTTCCAACCCAACCCAGTCTGGGATTCTGTGATTCTTTATTCCATATTCATTAACACTAAAATAGCTGCTCTGGGTTGTGTCCAATAGTCAAACCCTCTGGATTTTAGAACTTGTTAGTTACAGCTCTTTAAATCACAGATTGAACAGCTCTGCTGACATTGCAGATCATCCACTTGAGTGGGAACTGATTAAAGCAAACAAGTGAGGACCCCAAACCCTTTACTTTAGGGGGAAACCAAACCAAGTAACTTCACCCTTTCTCATGGGGAGGGTGGGGGTGGCAGCTCTGGGGTCCCAGCTGCTGGGCAGCACCGTGCCCAATCCCAAGTTCCAAGGAAGGGGCTGCAGGTACAGTCCAAACCCCAGTATCAGGCTTGGAGCTTGAGCAGGGACATTTTTAGGGGTTACAGGTTCCTGTAAGGGACTTTCCTTAAGAATCTGAATGATCAAGTGGTGCAAAACTGCCTCAAGCAGTGCAGAACCACCCCATCATCCATGTGCACCTTCCCTGGGCTTTCATTTTCTTTCCATTGCTGTTACTGTCTGTGCAGGGAAATCCCTCCTCCCTTCTGTCCTTTCAGCAATGCCCTTATGCCCTGCTGCACCTCTGGGTGGAGGGGGACCCCCAGCCCGGAGAGGGGGTTAACCCTTCTCCAGCCTCTTTCCTTCTGCTCCCACCCATTTGTACACCCTGGGGAATCAAAGCAGTATTGGGTGTTTTGGGCGAGCGATGGTGATTCAGACCTACAGCGTGAATGAAGTCCGTGGGTAACAGCAACAGGGGGGCTTGGGGTGTCAGAAATGCCTGGAGGCTTTGCACGGGGTAATTAATACCCTCCATGTATCCAGAGCACTTGTGGAGTCATCAAATTGTAGGATGTGCTGGGTTGGAAGGGAACCCCAAAGGACATCCAGTCCAACCCCCCTGCACCAAGCAGGGCCAGCACAACCAGACCAGGTTGTCCAGAGCCCCAGCCAGCCTGACCTTGAATGGCTTCAGGGATGGGGCCTCCACCCCCTCTCTGGGCAGACTGGTCCAGGGATCCCCCAGCCTCAGATTCCAGACCTTTCTCCTCCTGTCCAGCCTCACTCTGCCCTTTTCCAGCTTCAAATTAGGACCCTTTGTCCTGTCGTTCCCTGCCCTTGGGAACAGCCTTCCCCAGCCTTCTGAGAGGCCCCTTGCAGGGACTGGAAGGTCACTACCAGGTCCCCCCAGAGCCTTCTCCTCTCCAGGCTGAGCAACTCCAACTCTCAGCCTGCTCCCATCAGAGAGGGGCTCCAGTCCTCTGAGCATTTCTGTGGCCTCCTCTGGGCTTGCTCCAACAGGTCCCACAAAGAGAAGCTGCAGGCTCTGACACCTCCCGTGACCTCACACAGCTCCCTGGTATCAAAACCTCAGGGAGTAGCAGACACTCTATTTTTTTCTTTCCCCTACAACTGTTTCTCTCAGTTTAATTGGGATTTTGGGTCCTAGCCAACCTCTTTCTGTCTCTCCAAACCGGAGATAAGCAGCAGCAGGCACAGTCTTTCCTCTAACCTAGTTGGAGCTGGATTTTTTCACTGGCTTGGAGAAGTCTTGAGCTCTTTCATAACGCGGATCGCATCTCGATAGCTGATCGTGTGGGCTCCATCCCTCCCACTGCTGCTGACGCAGAGCGTCTCCCCTCCCGCTCGTCTTGGCCGGCTTCCCTGGATGACTCCGCTAATTGCTTACGTCGAAAAATAATGAGAAGGATGCGTGTGATGTATTTTTAGATGTCTCTCGGTGGGATTTAGCAACCGGTGAGACACAGCCAGCACCTCCCTGTCCGTCTTCAGCAGCTCCAGCAGTGGCTGCTTGGGAGGTTCTGCCCCAGGAGGTGGCTGTTGTCTTGCAAGCTGCTCCACTTTTTTGGGGAGCTTCTCCTGTTCCAGGGCCTCAGCCCCTCACAGGGAGGGGTTTCTGCCTCAGATTTCAGCTCAATCTTATCTCTTTTAGCTTGAACCCATCCCCCTTGTCCTAGCATCAGAGTCTCTAGTCCTAAGTCCTTCTCCAGCTTTCCTGGAGCCCCTTCAGGTACTGGAAGCTGCTCTAAGGTCCCTGTGGAGCCTTCACTTCTCCAGGCTAAACAGCCCCAAGTTTTATCATTGGAAAGTTTCATGCAAGGGAAAAAAACTCTGAGCTGCTCCCACTGTTTCCATGAGGTCCCAGACACTCAGAGGATGACAAACGTGGGGAAGATCTTAATAAACGGGAATGGATGGGGTGTTCCTGGTGCTGCAGAGGATCTGTGCCACTGCCAGGGCAGGGTTTCCTTGCTCATCTCCAGCATAGGATGGAGACCTTCTCAGCACCAAATCACAGATCATGGAATGGTTCAGATTGGAGGCACCTTCACAGCTCCTCCAGTCCCACCCTGCCCTGAGCAGGGACAGCCCCACACAGAACAGGGTGCTCAGAGTCCTAAGGGACTGGAGATGGTGCCAGGGAGGAGGCTTCTCCCACCTCTCAGGGCAACCTGGGCCAGCCTCTCCCCACCCTCAGCACCAACAGTCTCTTCGAAAGTCACCGATGGCCTGTTTTCCAATGTCGAAATAGAATCATTCCCACTGGAAAAGACCCTTGGGATCATCACATCCAGCCATGAACCCAACTCGACCAAGTTCACCACTAAACTGTTTTGCTAAGCACCACATCTGAACAACCTTTCACCGCCAAATTTGGCTTTTTTAGTGGTTTTTCTCCATGTTCCCCCTCAAACCCTCAGCAGAGCAGGGAAAATGGAGCAGAAGACACAGAAGCTCATTAAATATCCCCTGAAGACTCTGCTAATTGAGCAGTGCACCAAGTAGTTCCTTTATTTTTCTGTCGTCTTCGTTCATCTCAGGGCTCTTTGTGTCTCGGTGGCTTCCTGTGTGGAGGGAGGGAACCGGTCTCCAGCTCTTCCCTTCCCACCCGGCTGCAAGGAGCATGATTCTGCTCACAGCCGGACTTAGAGCTTCAAACCCACTCCCCCGCCTCCTTTCTTCTGCTCTTTTTGAATCCCCTGAATGCAAACGATTTTCTCCTGCTGCTTCACATCAGCTCCCACACCAAAGGCTGTGGGAAAGTTGTGCAATTCAGAGGGGCTCGAACAGCTCTGGTTTCTGTCTCCACTAACCCGACGCTTTCTAATTCACCGTCACATGTTTTCCCCCATGACGTGGCGCGCAGCGGTGCGGCTACCGAAATAGCCTTTGGGGTCTGAAGGAAATCATCAGGAAATTTATTTCTTCAGGTTTTTTTAAACACCAAACCCATAGGCACCACTGGAAAGTCTCCGTTTGATGAACTCTGCAGCTCTTCTGGCAGCGCGGCTGATGGTGGGGACGTGGTGCTCCAGCAGTTTGCCCCAAAATAAACCTTCAATTTCCTAGTCTTGCTGTGAGTTTTCTCTTTCTCCACCCAAATAGGTTGGGACAGGTTGCCCAGAGAGGGGGTGGAGGCCCCATCCCTGGAGCCATTCAAGGTCAGGCTGGCTGGGACTCTGGGCAACCTGGTGTGGTGAGTGCTGGCCCTGCTTGGTGCAGGGGGGTTGGACTGGATGCCCTTTGGAGGTCCCTTCCAACTCGATGACTCTGTGAATAGCTGGGATTCTGTTGGTGTTGGGTTTGTGGAGAAGGTGCTGGCTGTGCGTTCAGTTCTTTCCACAGAGGGTTGGCTGGTCTCTTGTTTTGGGGTGCTCTTGCTGAGTGAGGAATAGAAGCTTTATGGGGCTGAGGTGCTGCTTGCTGACTAGGAGTCTCTGACAAGTAGGTAGTTCATAGAATCGTAGGGTGGTTTAGGTTGGAAAAGACCTTAAGGATCATCAAGTCCAACCCTGAACCCAACTGGCCCAAGGCCACCGCTAAACCCTATCCCTGAGCTCCAGATCTCACAGACTGTGAAACATGGCCAGGGATGGCGATTCAGCCCCCTCTCTGGGCAGCCTGTGCCAAGGCCTGAGGAGGAGGAGTTTCCAGGGAGAAGTTTCTCCTCAGGACCAACCCAACCTTCCTCTGCGACAGCTTTGAAGCCATTTCCTCTTCTGTTCCTTGTGAGAAGAGACCAATCTCCACCTCTCTCCACCCTCCTGTCAGGAGGTTGCAGGCAGCAGTAAGGGCTCCCCTCAGCTTCTTTCTCTCCAGACTAACCAGTCCCAGCACCCTCAGCTGTTCCTNCCCCCTCTCTGGGCAGCCTGTGCCAAGGCCTGAGGAGGAGGAGTTTCCAGGGAGAAGTTTCTCCTCAGGACCAACCCAACCTTCCTCTGTGACAGCTTTGAAGCCATTTCCTCTTCTCCTGTTCCTTGTGAGAAGAGACCAATCTCCACCTCTCTCCACCCTCCTGTCAGGAGGTTGCAGGCAGCAGTAAGGGCTCCCCTCAGCTTCTTTCTCTCCAGACTAACCAGTCCCAGCACCCTCAGCTGTTCCTCACAAGGTTTGTTCTCCAGACCCTTCCCCAGCTCTGTTGCTCTTCTCTGGCCCCACTCCAGCCCCTCAATGTCCTTGCGTTGAGGTTCCTAAAGCTAAACCCAGCACTCAAGGTGTGGCCTGACCAGTGGAATTCCCTGTGGAAAATAATCTTTAGCTCAAAAGGCACATGCTGGATGTTTTCCTAGCCCAAACACCCAGTGGATGCCCACCTCTGCATGAACCAGAAATGATGGGTGAAGCTTGGTGGCCACTAGCCTTTGGCTTCTTTAGTGTAGATCTGAGGAAGAAGTTCTTCAGTGCCCGGGTGCAGAGACTCTGCAATCGATTGCCCAGAGAGGCTGTGGCTGCCCCCTCCCTGGAGGAGTTCAAGGCCAGGTTAGTGAGGCCTTGAGCAACCAAGTCTGGTTGAGAGGGGTCACTGCCCCTGTCAGGGGGTTGGGGGAGATGAGCTCTGAGCTCCCTTCCAGCCTGGGCCAGGCTGGGATTGCATGATTCTAGCCCACAATCCCTTCAGTATCTCCTGGCTTTGCCCTCTGTCTGCTGATGTAGGTGCTTCAGTGGCAGTTCTTCAGCAGAGCATCACCACAGAGGAGCCTGATGCTTGAGGTGCAGCACTCTGAGCTGCTTCCCCACTGTGTGGTGTCAGGAGTTGATCATTTGGTGATTCCCTTGGGTAAAACCTGTTGGAGGAGCCTCTTGAGGCAATGGAGGGGTGCAGCATTGACCTGGGGATGCTGAAATGAAGGCCTTGAGCATCCTCCTCACTGCAGGGCTGTGCCCTGTCCCAGACCAGTGTTGCCCATCAGGGTTTCCTGTGCCCTGTGGTTCAGAGGAGCCTGGGTGGCCCCTGGGAAAGCATTTTCTGTTCTGCAGCTTGAGCTCTCCCTGAGGCTTCAAGCTCAGAGATTGTTGCTTCATGTCTTTTTGCTTTAGCCCTTTCCTCTTACACCACCCCCATGGTCCTTTAGGGCTCACGAGGTGCATTCCGTGTCTTTCCAGGGCTTATGTGAGGACACCATGACCACTGATGAGGCCACCAAGAGCGAAGGAGAGGTACAGGCGGTGGCTCTCGCCGAGCGTGGGGAGGACATCACACCGGCTCGAGACCGAGGGGTGCTAAAGGTGAGAGGGGGGCTGCCACGGGGGTCCTGCCTTTCCTTCTGTGTTTCGGGGTGCGCGGTCACAGCAGGGTGTGGTTGCGTCCCCAGCCTTTGGGGTCAGGTAGCACTTAGAAGGGTGTAGGGCTGGGTTTTATGGGTTTAGTGGTTTTAGTGATTTATTTGCAAGGGGCTGAGCATCACTTGGAGCAACGGGGGGGATGGGGTGGTGTTTGAGAGGGTGGGTTCACTGCTCGAGGAGTTTTGCTGCTGTTGCAGTGCTGATGAGGTTATTAGCTGTGAATCCCCTGAGTGCTGGCGAGTGACTCAGGGATGGCAGGAGGAGCAGGTTGCTGAGCTCATCCTGGCTGTTCCACAGCCCCTTTCTTGTATTCAGGGCCGTTTCTGGATAGTTCTGCTCCACAGCACTCGCTCCTCTCCAGCTGAATAGGACCTTCCCTCTAAGAATAGCATCCTCCTCCTCCTTCTTGCCGGCTCCATCCTCAGCTCGAGGACTGCTTGTTCCAGGCTGTAGCATTCAAAAGAAAGAAGTGTTGACGAGAAGGGAGGAGGGCAGGGCCACACCCCTGCGGGGAGAGTGCCCAGGCAGCCACCGCAGTGGCTCTGGGATCGGAGACGCTGTGTTTAACCAGACACCTCCGCACAGTACAGGCTGATCTCTCTGCCACTCCTGTCCTGCTCTGTCACCAGGGCTCTGCTCTGAGATTTATTATTAGAGGATAGATGGAATAGCAACCCTTAAATATATATAAAAAGTATATATATTCAAAAACTAAGTACATTTCCATAATTCTAGTGTATATAATATTGAAGATTACTGTGGAATTTATAGTCTCTATATAAAATACATTATATAGAAATAAAAAACTGTAATATAGTAAATATTATATACATATAAAATATAATTCTATAATATATAGAGTATAAATGGATTAGCAATTTTTATATTAAGTATACATTATATTTATTTTAGAAATATGTTAATTATGTCTGCATTATTAGCTATATATTAANCTCCTCCTTCTTGCCGGCTCCATCCTCAGCTCGAGGACTGCTTGTTCCAGGCTGTAGCATTCAAAAGAAAGAAGTGTTGACGAGAAGGGAGGAGGGCAGGGCCACACCCCTGCGGGGAGAGTGCCCAGGCAGCCACCGCAGTGGCTCTGGGATCGGAGACGCTGTGTTTAACCAGACACCTCCGCACAGTACAGGCTGATCTCTCTGCCACTCCTGTCCTGCTCTGTCACCAGGGCTCTGCTCTGAGATTTATTATTAGAGGATAGATGGAATAGCAACCCTTAAATATATATAAAAAGTATATATATTCAAAAACTAAGTACATTTCCATAATTCTAGTGTATATAATATTGAAGATTACTGTGGAATTTATAGTCTCTATATAAAATACATTATATAGAAATAAAAAACTGTAATATAGTAAATATTATGTAAATATAAAGCATAATTCTATAATATGTAGCATGTAAATGGATTAGCAATTTTTATATTAAGTATACATTCATATTTATTTTAGAAATATATTGAAATATATTGTGTCTGCATTATCTATATATTAATTTTTCTTGTAAAAATATATATGATGTATACATTGTATAAATATTAATTTTATATAAAATATAGGTATAATATTCTGTATTAAAATAGATGTCATTTCTGTAGTAAAATACACAAAATATGTATTAATATATAAATATAGCTTCTAGACATTATGTGTTACTGTTCTGATATTAAAAGAATCGTAGAATCATTAGGGNATATATATAAAGTATATAAAAATGCCATAATATATATTAAAACATGTAATATATATAAAATATATACACTGCATATAAAAATTACATAATATATATAAATGTGTAGCATATTCAATATATGATACTAAAATATATAACAAATATATTAATTACATATAATATGAAATTGCATAGTGTATATTAGAAATCTATATATTAAATATAGAGAGCGTATATTAAAATCATATATATAATATAGAAATATAGAGTGTTTAAAATACCTAATATATATTAAAAATATGGGTTGGGGTTAGGTGTTATATTTGAAAAAAGGGATTTATTAAAAGGAATTTATGAAAATAATGATATATAATTGCAACTATTAAAATAATAATAACTATATAAAATAATATATATAAAAAATACAGAGTTTGTGTTTAAAAACAGTATCTGAGTGCAGTTGCCTCTCTGCCCCCTCTGCTGTGTGTCTGTCTCTCCCTGTCTCCCATCTCTCCCTGTCTGTCTCCCATCTCTCTGTCCTGTGCACTCATGGGTGCGTTTTATCTCTCTCTTTCTCTCTCTCTCAGATCATTAAACGTCCTGGCAGTGAAGATGAGTCCCCTATGATCGGGGACAAGGTTTATGTCCACTACAAAGGGAAACTGGCCAACGGGAAGAAATTCGACTCCAGCCGTGATCGGAACGAGCCCTTCGTCTTCAGCCTGGGCAAAGGTGAGCAGGGCCGAGGGGGGTGTATGGGATGGTCCTGGAGGGGTTGGGGTCATCCTGCTTGGGTGGGATGTTGTTATAGGACAACTGGGATGGTGGGAGCTCCGCATTAAGTGACTTAGAATCATAGAATCATCCAGGTTGCAGAGACCGTCAAGATTATCAAGTCCAAGTGTCCACCCTACAACCCCAAACCTCTACCCCATCTCCTCAAACACCCTGGCTGCCCAGTTGTTGAACCTCTCCAGGGATGGTGCCTCCACCCCTCTCCCTGGGCAGCCTGTGCCAAGGCCTCCCCACTCTGAGTTTTTCCTCAGCTCCAACCTGACCCTCCCCTGGCACAGCCTGACCCCAGTTCCTCTGCTCCTATCACCAGTCCCTGGGGAGAAGAGGCCAGCCCCCACCTCACTGCAACCTCCCTTCAGGTAGCTGTAGAGAGCAGTGAGGTCTTCCAACAGCCTCCTTTTCTCCAGGCTGAACACCCCCAGCTCCATCAGCCTCTCCATCAGAACAGTTGTCCAGACCCCTAACCAGCTCAGTTGCCTCTCTGCCCCCTCTCCAGCACCTCCATGTCCTTCCAGCACTCCGGTGCCCAGATTGCCCCCAGTCCTTGAGGTGCAACCTCCCCAGGGCTGAATATAGGAGCAGGATCTCCTCCTTGGTCCTGCTGGCCACACTTGTGTGGGTGGGTTGTCTGGGGTTGATTTTTTTGGGGTACCATCCTTACAACACCCAGACTGAGGGTCTTTCCAGGCTGCGGGTTGCTCCCTGCTTCCCCGCTTCCTGACACCCCTAGGTCTCTCCCTACCTCTCTCCTAGGTCAGGTAATCAAGGCATGGGACATCGGGGTGGCAACCATGAAGAAGGGAGAGATCTGCTACTTGCTCTGCAAACCCGAGTACGCGTACGGCTCTGCTGGCAGCGCTCCCAAAATCCCCTCCAACGCCACCCTCTTTTTTGAGGCAAGTGATGCCGTTGAGCCGGCGCGTGGCTGAGCTCTCTCGCTGCCTTTCAGCCTCGGGAATAAAAAAAAACCCACCCAAAACCAACAAAAACTCAGCCTGGATTCCTGAAACGTGTCCCTCTGCTCCAGGAACCGCTGCCAGGGTTTTCTCAGAAATGTGTGTCTGAGCTGGGAGTGCGGCGCTGGGACTGCGGCTGGGGAGAGCCCCGCTGCCGGGGAGGGGTTAGCGGGGAGGAGCAGGCAGATTCCCAGTTTGAAAATGCAGAGGGGAAGGGAGAAAGCGGCTGGGAATTGCCTCTGGGTGCTAAAACCCCATTAGTGCGGCGGGATGGTAGGGAGGGCGAGGGTTTGGCACAGGGTGCTGGCTGGGCAGGGCTCGTCGGGACAAGGCGCTAGGGTGTCCTAAAGGAAGGTTTAGTCTTTCCAAGCTGAGCAGGGGCTAAGCCGTGGGTCGGAGCTGGTTCTGTTGGAGAATAAAGGAGAAACTCCTGCCCACACTGGTCCCAGGCAGCTTCCACTGCATCTCCCGGCACAGGGCATGATGTACCCTTAATGAACTGCTTCTTACTGGTACTGAGTGTTGTGCTCCAGGTACTGGATGTGTCCCAACTCCCGATAAATCGGGTCTGTTGTGCTGCAGCCTGGGGCTGGCTGTTAGAGGTGACTTCTCTTTGTCAGTTAAGGCAGAACCAGCTGGCCGGACTCTCCAGCCAGAGGATGAGCTGCTGCTTTGTGGCCTTTCTGTTGTTTTTCTCCTCTCCCTGAGCTCTGCCCACCTTTTGCTTGGTTATTCTATTTTGTAGGTTGAGCTGCTCGACTTCAAAGGGGAGGACTTGTTTGAGGATGGAGGGATAATCCGGAGGATCAAGAGGAAGGGAGAAGGTTACTCCAACCCTAATGAAGGTGCTACGGTGGAAAGTGAGTGGTGGTCCCTCTACAGGGGGGAGTAGAGGGGTGACCCTGTTCCAGAGCACCCTGCTGCCTTCTTCCTGGCTCTGTATAGGTTGTAGGTGGCTGAACATCCTGGTGGGATGCAATTCCATGCATCCGTGGGATGGGGAGGGGCTGGGAGAGCAGTAGGTTACTGCCCAGTGGGGATGCTGCTCTCAGCTCTCCATGGCTCTGCCCCAGAGATGCTGGCCAGGAGGGTTGACTGGAAAACCTCAAGCTCCAGTGCTGACTGAGCCACCACGTGAGTAGACCCTGCGCTCTGGGTTTGGTCCTGTTGGCAAACACCTCCTCACAAGCCCCAGAGCTGGGCGGAGGATGGAAGGAGCAAGCCCTCGTGGGGTTTTGGGGCTCTGCCAGCTCCCCTGACCCTTTTGCACGTCCAAGCTGCTCCAGGATGTTGCTCTGCCTTGCCTCGAAAGCATCATAACTGGGACATCCCCCCTTGGAATCGGCGCTTGCCGAGCATGTCAGACACCAACGCAGGCACTCAGCAGCTTCTTTGGCCTCTTGGGTTGAATTTTTCATAGTCTTCCTGGGTTTTAGCTCATGTCTTGCAGGATGGAGCCCATTTTTCATCTCCTGTGTCTGCTGCTCATGGAGGTGAAGGAAATTGGTGCAGGGGGTTTGCACAGACCAGGGTGATCTCAGCTGACCAGGGAGAATGAGGAGCTGCCTGGGTCCGTCAGGCTCTCCCTGTTCTCATGTTCCTGGAGCAGCCGATTTGCAGGGCTGGACAGGGGAACCCAGACTCTGTTTTTCCTTCCCAAGAACCACTCAGCCACAGTCCCTGGAGGAGGTCAGTCTGTACGGGAGTCATTTACTTTCTGTTCTCTTTCAAGAACTCCTGTCCTCTAAGATCCTTCAGCGAAGGAGAAATTGGATCTGAGTTGTGACAGCTCATAAAGTCACAGCCTACGGGGCTGATTCTTTGAAGGAAGAATGAGGGTTTGACTGATTCACCAGTCTGCCTCTCCCCTGGTGAACTGGGGACCAGCTCTGAGCTGGCTTCACGCCACTCCACTCCCCACCCCGCTGAAATCAAAAGCCTACATTCAATGCAAATCATCACAGCTCCAGCTTTCCTCTTCATTTTGATGAGGTCCAAGTCTGGTGTGGAGGACACAGAGAGCTCTGGTTCCTCTCTGGTTGTTCCCTGTGCTGCTTGAGGGTTTTCTGGAATGTGCTGGTGCTTTAATGGCTCAGGAGGGTACTGGGGCAGGGAGTGAGGGGCACCAGGCAGGGAGCTTCTAGTGACCTTCTTATCCCTGAAAGGGGCCTCTCAGAACGATGGGGAAGGCTGTTCACAAGGGCAGGGAACGATAGCATGAGGGGTCATGGTTTGAGGCTGGAAAAGGGCAGAGTGAGGCTGGACAGGAGGAGAAAGGTCTGGAATCTGAGGCTGGGGGATCCCTGGACCAGGCTGCC
Organism: Upupa epops; assembly: GCA_013397515.1. Classification (NCBI taxonomy): domain Eukaryota; kingdom Metazoa; phylum Chordata; class Aves; order Bucerotiformes; family Upupidae; genus Upupa; species Upupa epops. The sequence goes on from VZRI01005398.1 coordinate 24,248, forward strand.
CAGAGAGGGGCTGGAGGCCCCATCCCTGGAGCCATTGAAGGTCAGGCTGGCTGGGGCTCTGGGGACACTGGGCTGGGGGGAGGTGGCCCTGCTTGGTGCAGGGGGTTTGGACTGGATGCCCTTTGGAGGTCCCTTCAAACCTTGTAATTCTGTGATCATCAGGAATGCTCCCTTGATCTCTGCCAGCTGCCTCGTTCCCCCTTGTGTGTCTGTTACTTCAGTGGGACCTAAAGACCCAGAGCCAGAGACCCTCTAGTAGATCCCATGACTGAGAGGACTAGGAGAAGCAGCAACGGGCAACCTTGCCCTGAGCATTTGGCTTCAGATAGGTGTCTTTCTTTTAACAAATACAAGAGTAGTTGTGGTGGGCAACATGTTGGGGCTGGCAGAGCAGCCCTGGGGGTGACAGAGCAGCCCAGTGACTTCATGGCACCCACCGCAGGGCAGGGCTGCACCCAGAGGAGCTGCAGTGGTTTCTCAGTTTTAAGGCTCAGCTTAACAGGGTGCTGGACCATCTCATTTCAACTGCCCTTCTTTAATTTAACAACTTGGACTCGATGATCCTTGGGGTCCCTTCCAACCTGGTGACTCTGTGACTATTCCTGAGTCGCATCACCACCGCCTCAAGCACCTCTCCGCTGGAGTGGATTTTATAGGGTTTCTTGAAGTTGTACAGACCCTCATTCACAATTCCTCACCCTAAAAAAAACCACCCCTGCCTGGGTTACAGTGGAAATCTGGCATTCCAGCTTTTGTGACAACCTTTCCCCTGACTCCACATGTACCCCACCTCCTCCTCCTC
>VZRI01005398.1:51781-64017 GCA_013397515.1 Upupa epops
TTTCTGTGCCCTCCTTTGGCTTTGGGGGTGATGGGGGTGGGTGTGTGTGTGGGGAGGGGATGTTTCTTACCCTCCACCTCCATGAAGGCCAAACCCTCACTGTGCTACCCTGTCCCCCCTCTCAAACCCTCTTGGAGCTCTGTGTTTGGCTGAGGAAGAACAAGCCAGAGTATTGGGAGAAACCAGCTGGAAATGGGACTGGAGGCTGTGCCAGGGCTCTGGGCACCCTGCAGACCCTTGGCGGTAGTGTGTGACTTGAAGCAGAGGTTTTGGGGGGGTTTGGGGCTTTGTGGGGAGCCGGGACGAGCTGGGGCGGGCGAGTGTCCCACCGGCGAAGCGATAATCTCCGGTGTCAGGCGCGCCGGGGTATTTTGGGCTCCGGCGTCCTCTGTCCCCTCCTATCGCTTTACCCCGCACGGGTACGTGTGGGTCGTGAGTCAGGGCTTTGGCACTGCCCGGCCACTCTGGGGGGCCCTGTTGGTGGGGCTGCCATACCCCCCAATGGTTTTGGAGGGCTTGTAATAGTGGGTGGAGAACTGGGGGGGCTGCCAGGCTGGTGACCTTGCAGGTACCGGCCAGCTCTGTAGCCCTGAAGTCCTCCGCACACAGCTTTTGGGGTAGATCATGGGGTTGGGGCGTTTCACCGTGGGATGGGAGCAAGAGGGTCTGCAGAGCAGATGAGGGGACTCACCAAGGTCACCCAACGGTGAAGAAAATGGGTGGTGGGGCTGGGACCCCACTGGCAAAGTGGTGCCACGGTCACCGTGGCACTGCCCAGCGGAGATGATGGGCACAAGCTTCCCCATTGGGTTTGAGCCTGTTTGGGTTTGCAGCACCGATGATCGCTGGGTGTGGGGTGACCAGCTGCCCCCTCCCAACTGGGTGCTATGGTGCTCTGTGCCTGTCCCCAGGGGACCTCGGGCACCCAGCACCCTCCCCGGGATGGGCACACAGCTGGCACCGCACGGGCTTTTCTAACAAAAATAACCCTTCGAAAGCAATGGGATCCGCGATGGGCTCCAACCCCTTGCGGAAGCAGCACCCGGGAATTCCAAGGACTCTCATCCTGCCCGGTATGACCATCAGTCCTCTACGTGGAGCTGGAGGATGCTCCCGCCAGGGCATTTTGATGGGTGAAGGGATGTAGGGATGGACCCTCCAGCAGCCATCGTGCCCTTTTCCAGCATCACAAACCCCCCTCCAATCGATCAGAGGGACTGGCAACGGGCCCCCATGGCCCAGGGTTGTGATTGATTGTGATACCACAACCAGCATCGACTTTAAGTGCCGTCTAATCCCCATCTTGCCAGCCCCGGTGGGGTGCGAGGGAAGGAGTCTGTTGCCAGCGGTGCGTGAGCGGGTCCCGGCTGCGGGGAGGAGGGGGTGGCCATGGCAATCAGCTGTAATTAATGCATTAAAGAGCGAGTGACCGCGCAGCTCCCGGCAGACACCCAGCGAGCCAGAGGCCGGCGGCAGGTGAGACCGGTGGTGCTGGCAGGAGGGGAAAACAGGCAACTTTGGGGTCGTTTTTAGGGGAAACAAGTGTTTTCTTGCTTGAGGATCTCTTCTCTCTTAGGGCTGCGATGCCCTAACCAAGTGTGCTGCTGGGATTTGTGTGGTGAGAGCCAACTCGGGGCTCTCTGTGGGGTTGGTGCCCTTTGGGGGTCACTCCATCAGTTAACTGACAGCACAGCTACTCCCCAACAAAACCCCATCTCCAAGAGCTGCTGCCTCATCTCAAACCCTCGATAGCAACTGCGACGAGATATCCCCAAATATCCTCGACGTAGGGAGCTCCCGCAGACAGCGGCTTCCAGAACTGCTCAGCTCTTCGTCCAAGCTGTTATTTGGGGTCGGTAGCCAGGTCGAGGGCCACGGTGGCCAAGCCCAGGCACCTGCGTGTTGCGGTTGGGGCAGGCACCTGAGGCTCGTGGGCGTTCGCGATTGCCACCGTCACGTGGCGCCTTATGAAATGTTTTTTTGGAGGGAGGGAGGGCAGGTAATGATGGGGTGAGCCGGCGAGGCCGTGCCCCGTGCCTGCTTGCCCTGGGCACGCGGCAAGACCTGCAACCCCCCCCCTCCCCTGCTTGCTTCTGCTCCACACACCTCCACCCCTCACCCCTGTGATAACGTGCGGCCGCATCCTGCTGCGGGTCTGGACATGCTGCTGCTGCTGCAGCTCCTGGAGCTCTGGTTTTCCCCGCCTGGGAAATGGGAACGAGGGGCCTCCCTGGAGAATCCTCCTGTGGGGCTGGGAGTTGGGGGGGGGTCACGCAGTGCCAGGGGGGGGGTGTTTGGGGCTCCCTGAGCGGGTTGTTGTGGGGTTTTGTGGTGAGGAGGTGTGGCAGAGCTCTTTGCGGGTGACTGAGTCCTTTGGGGTGACAGGCCCTGAACCCCATGGGGTCATCACTGGGATGGCAACTGGTGGCCTTGTAGGGACCATTTAGGTTCTGGTATCACCCACAGGGTCCTCTGGAGGAGCAGGAGTGTTGAATGGCACAAAGCGCATCCCATCCCAGTGGTGCCAGTCCCACCAGTTGTGTCCCCTTAGCTGGTCCTAAACAGATGCAGCACCCTGATAGCCCTCATATTGTGGTGACTCTGAAACCCAGCTGAGCGCTGGATGTGTCATGAGATGTGCCTGGTCTCAGCTGGCTGCAGCCAACCTGGGGTTCATCGTTGGGCACCTCTCTGGAGGAGGCAGCTGCAGCAGCAATGCTGGGAAATGGGAGCAATGGAGGGGGCTGGTCTGTCCCAGTCACTGCTGGGGGGATTGACTGGGACGCCGAGCGTGTGCTGGCACCGCTCCCCAGGCAGCGGGGGGTGGCTGGGGACAGCGGGGCGGCGGAGCTGGAGCTAATTTTAGGAGGTGGGCAGAGCCTTGTGGAAAGCGTTGCAGTGCCCACCAGTCTCGAGGGGGTCCCCGGCTAGAGGGGGTGCCCCCACATTAGCAGCTTGATGGGGACAAGCTGTGTCACCCTCAATTAGAAGGGTGACAGCTCTGAGGTGGGGGGGGGTGGCACAATGCCCTGGACATCTGGTTTGTGTTACCCAGCACACGTTGAACTGCTCCGTGCCTCAGTTTCCCCATCCCAGCGGGGTGGCAGTAGAAAAGGAGGAGGGGATGTAGCTTGGCTGGGTTTTGGGCTCCTCGCTTGGGAGCGCCAGGACTTATTATTTCCCCACGACTGTCTCCTCCTCGCTCCTCGTAAAATTAGATCCAGCTGTTCACAATGGCCACGAAACTTCTCTCCGGAAGATGTTCAAAGTCCCGAGACGCGGTGCGGCGTGCGTGGAGGATGGGCGCCCCTTCCCATGCCAGCTCCGCTCCGCACGCCCTTCCCCCAGAGGCAGCCAGCTCCTGCCTCGTCTTCTTCCCCCCCCGCCTCCCCATCCCAACCACCACCTCCCTCACTGAGGCGGTTTGGGGTTTGGAAGATGCTGGCGAGTCCCCGGCCCCAAATGATGTTGGGGTTTTGTTAGTGGGGAGGTGGGGGTGCCGCAGGGTGCAGGACCCTGTGGGTTGTTCCTGTATCAGGCTGGGTTGATGCTCGTTGGCACCTCCAGTCAGCGATGGCATCGGTTTGGGTTCTGCTCAGCTGTGGGGCAGCCGCTGGGCCCCACTGACTGTGCCCCACTTACTGTGCCCAGTCAGCATCACAGAGTGGAGGGTAAGGGTCTGGCTGCGTGGCAGGGGGTGGCAGTGCCAGGCTCTTGGGGCCACGCTGGTTGCTCCTTCTTCTCCCCTGAGTGCTGCCGTCGAGTATTTTTAGCAGCTGTCCTCCCCGAGGATTCCAGAGTGATTTTTCAATCCATGGAGCCCGTTTCCAGCTCTGAGCTCTGGCAGTGCTGGGTGAAGGGGCTGCTCTGCCCTCCTCCGGAAGGGTCACCCCGCTGGGCAGGGGACTGGCACCTAGTAACCTGCTGCTAAACCTTTATGTCCAGGGCAGTTCCGCCCCACTCAGTGCAGAACCTCGGTTTTGGGACCCCTCGCAGGGCTGATGGTGGCACCACTGTGTCCCATTTTGCCCCCAGACTGGCAACTGGGAACCCCTCAGTGATCCCTGACAGCCCCCCAACGCCTTGTGTTTTGGGTACGAGGGGGGCTCAGTCCTTGCACCCCACACCCACCCCTCTGGGGTGCTGGCCCTGGGCTCTGGTGGGTGCTGCGGTGCGGGCAGCGGGTGCAGCTGCTCCCCGGGCAGGGTTGGGTTTCGCGGGGGTGGAAGGCGGCTGGGGGTGGGTGTGAAATGCACTGCAGCCTTCCTCCTCCTCCTCCTCCTCTTCCTCCTGCTCCTCACCTGGCAGCCGGTGTCCCCTGCAAGATGCACTGGGGTCAGCAGCACCCAAATCTCTGTGGGAATGTTTTGAGTCCGAGGGCTGGCAGGATCCCCTGGACCCAGTTCACTGCAGGCACTGGGCTGACTGGTTGTGGGCTCTCTCAACACATCCCTTGCCCCAGACCTCAAGGATTTGGGACACAGTGGCCACCCCAAGCTCACAATCAGTGGGTTGGGTGTAGTTTGGTGCAGGAGCACAGTGAATCCAAGGTGCCCAGCGGGTGGCCAAGGTGCCCAGTGGGTTCTATGCCAAAAGGCCGCTGATGTGGACGGTGTCACGGGGTGGCCGTGGCGGTGGCCCGTCCCCGTCCGGTGACTCTAAGCCTGTTGTTTCCATCCAGCTCGTTTCATAACGCAGGGAGCAATTAATGCTGCAAAAGCTTCTATTTATGCGCTGCCGGGTGAAACACCCGTCCTGACTGGGCTGTAACTGGGCCAGGGCGGGAGCTTGGGTTACGGTGTCCGTCTGGCCAGCCCCTGCCCTCGGGGCTAGAGCCTGGAGGTTTCAGCAAAACCAGGTCCATCCGGCTCTGAAGGAAGAGGAGGAGATGGAGGGGTTAGTTGCCCATTCAGGTTCTGGTACTGGGATGGAGCAGCTCAGGGTGGTGTTGCCCCATCCCATCCCATCCCATCCCATCCCATCCCATCCCTCCTTGCTCACTGCCAGTCCCTTGGGTTGAAGGCTCTGAGCATCCCTCATTCTCATGAGGACCAGTTGCATCCCAGCCAGGCAGGAGGGAGCTCACTGGGAGCTGGGGGACCCCTTGGCCAGTTAGCTATGTGGGACACGTGCCTGGGGTGCCCCTGGCAGCACTATGAACCCCTGTGGGTCGCTGCCACGTGGCCTGGTGCCGTTTCCCTGCTCCGATTGCTTCCTGAGCTGCCTGCCAAGCCGGAAGGGCCCGGAAGCCATAGAGGGGAGGAAATGAGTCCAGTTGTCTCCTGGGGAGCTGCTCTGGCTCTGCTTGGGGTGCTCTGCCAGCACCCCACTCCCCACCCCACGTCAGGGGTCCCTCTTGGGGAGAAGTGAGCTGGTTGTCACCATCAGGGAGGTGCAGACCTGAGTGGAAAGGAGCAGGGTGGCCACTCTCATCCTATTCCCGAGCTGGGGAATCCCTCACCGCAGCCTCAGAGCTGTTTAGGATGGAGGACTGGTGTAAACAAACGCCATCTCAGTGCCCTGCCCGCGGGGACTGGTCTGTCTCAGCTGCTGTCACCCGCCTCAGAGGATGCTCCTTGCCCCTTGCGGGATAAGGATGGGATGTGGGGCAGGGTCCTCTGTGCCGGAGTTGTGGGGTTCCTGAGCAAAGCTGTCCTCAGAGCAGTGCTCAGCTGAACCCAGTGTGCAGGCTCTGTGCATGGTGTGGGGTTGGTAGCTGGGAGGGCAGGTTTGGGAGTCCCCATGGAGGACACTGGTGACCCCAAACCAAGGAGAGTGTTAAGGAAGGTCTCTGCTCACCCTACAGATTGCGCTCAGACACCCCTCACCTCCCATGTTCTCACTGACCCCAGTGTGCTGGGGAGGAGGAGCTGGGGTGACCCTTGGCTTCGGGGTTCTCTCATTTGGGATCTTGCAGAGGCTGCTGCCTGACCCTCTTGGTGACCCCTTCAGTGCTGGCCGAGGTGTCCCTGAACCCAAGGGAGGATGGGAGGGGGGGTGTCTCTCCCTGCCCCCAGTCTGTGATGTGTGGGTGCCACTGGTCCCAGTGGTGGAGAAGGGGGTGACAGTGGTCCCCACACTGGGGCTGTGGCGGTGTTTTACTGGGGCTGCCGCAAAGATGAAAGCCCAGTGGTGCCACCTGCCTGGGCTTGTTCCTGAACTTTTATCCTTTTGCTGTGGGGTCAGGCTGTGGGGGGGAGGGAGAAGGGCTGGATCGCCCCAGGCTCCCCACAGCAGAAGGTGGGATGGAGCCAGAGTGCAGCTGGACACCCCCACCCCATAACTTTGTGGGGTCTGCTGCCCCTGTGCAGTGTCCCCAGCACCATGGGGGATCACCCTGTGGGGTCCTGGTGCTGCTGCGGGGACTCTGGGCTAAGGAAAGGATCTCTAGGGTCTCTGCTCCACACTGTGTCTGCCTGTGTGGTACCAGCTGGGTGCTGCCCATGACTATGGTTTGGGGGTCACTGTGGGAACCCTTCCCCCCTCCCCCCCCCCTTTCAGTGCCTCAGTGGTGGCCAGGGAGCACCAGTCCCTGTCTGGTGACACTGGCAGGGCAGGCCTAGGTGGTACCATGGGGTATTCAGTGGGGCATTGCCCCACTGCTGTGGGCAGACCTGCTGCATCTAGGGTGTGGGGTGACTGGGGGCTGCTGGTGCCCTGTGGGACATGAGATGGGGACCATCACCCCTAGCATGGCACTGGGATGGGGACTGCGTGCTGCTCTATACCTGGGGGCTTTGTGGGTGCAAATGGACACTTCTGCCCCTGTCATGACCCCACAGCCCTCAGCGCCCAGCAGTGATGCCATCCCTATCACACTGGTCCCACTGGCACCCAGTTCCTCACCCTGGTACCCAGTGGGTGCCCACTGCACCACTGCCTCCAGAATTTCCTTCCCCCCCATTCCCCCATCCCACCATCAACACCCATCTCCTGACCCCCCCCCATTCCCCTTTGCACCCCTTCTCTTGGCTTTTGTAGGGTTTAAGGGTTATTTCAGGCTCACAGCCCCCTCGTACCCCCCCACCATGAGGCCGAGCGCAGGGAGCCTGTGGGAACGTCGTCCCCTGGCACAGCCCTGACCTTGCAGGGAGATAAGGGCTGCCCTGGCAGCATCCTCCATACCCGCTGCACCGGTCACACTATAAGGGCTTAACCCCACTCCTCCAGCACCCTGTGAAACCTTGGGCTGGCTCAAGGCACCCCACAAGGGCAGCTTGGCATCTCCTTGGTGCCCACCAGCATCTCCAAGGATCCTCTTTTGGGGTCCAGCATCCCCTTTCCTGGGGTCCAGCATCCCCATGGGGAGCACCCAGCCCTAGAGAATATCCCTGGGTTCTGGGGTCCTCAGTTGTGGGGTTGGAGCTGCCTGCGCTGTGGGAAGGGGCTTCTCACCCCGTTCCCTGGGGAGCAGCTGAGAGGCAGCACTGGTGCCATGTTTTGGGGTCCCCTCCCTGGGTGCCCGGAGCGGGTCTGGCCAGCGGTGTGTCCGGCCCTGCAGGTTTCCTAATTGCTTGGGGTGTTGGGGTTTTGTAAGGGCTGGGTGGAGCGGGACCTTGCGTCAGCGCCTGGCCCCGCACCTCCCAGTCCACAAAACCCGGAGCCTAGCCTGGCCCCGAGCAGGTTGGATGGCAGAGAAGGAGGATGAGGAGGAGGAGGAGGAGCTGCTTCCTCCTCACACCTTGGCATCACCCACCCGCCTGCCCCAAAAAGGATGGGGTGGGGTTTCCCTGTTATGGAGGCAGTAGGGTGGGAGGGGAATGGGGTGCCAGGGTGTGTGAGCAGTCACCCAGGGCACTGGTCGTGCTGGTTGGTCTAGGATCCTGCCCACAGTGCTGCAGCCAGCCCTACAGATTTACTCTCATCCCTGCACTTCTGTCCTTCGCCCCATGGCTTTGTCCTTGGCTCCATAGCTCTGTCTTCAGCTCCGTAGCTGTGTCCTTGACCCCATAGCTTTGTCCTTAGCCCTATAGCCCTGTCCTTAGCCCCATAACTCTGCCCTTGCCCCTAAAAGCACACACCCCCCACCCCAAGTTCTTGGGGTCTTCCCCTCCTGGAGTGAATTTATGGGTGTCCCACACTGCTGGGGTGTCTCAAGGCTGGGGGGTCTTGGGCTGCCATGGGGCTTCTATAAGGTCACTCTGGGGGCCGGGGGGCTGCGGGGTCTCATGCTGCTGTGCAGTTGCAGGGTGTCTGGCTTCTGGGTTGTAGTCTGCTGAGGGGTCTTGAGCTGCCATGGGGCTGCTAGAGGGTTCCTTCCTGTGGGGGCTGTGGGTTCTCAGGACACTGTGGTGCAGTTGGGGGGATTTCTGGCTTCCCCATGTTTGTGGGGTTGTGGGCTGCTGAGGGGTCTTGGGCTGCGTCAGGGCTCAGCACCCTGGCAGGGCAGGACACCCCCACCCCCCACCCCTGATTGGAGACTCCACACTGCATCGATCCTGTGCACTTGCACAGGAGGGGGGTGGTATTGAGGGGTCCCTACTGGGACTATTCCCAACTGCCACCCTCACTGTCCCTAACAGCTGCCCTGTCCCAGTACCCCCCTCCTCCCTCCTTCCCAATACCTCACCCAGTTTGGGCTGCCCAGCCCTCCTGAGGGCTGTCCCACAGGATCCTGGCCACAGGCACGATGGGGTCCCGTGGGACACCCCACATCAGGGGTTTGGGGGTGTTCTGAGATTTGGGGTGCTGCAAGACCCAGGTGCTGTGGCACTCAGGGTGTTGTGGGACTCTAGGTCCAGTGGGACTTGGGGAGCTGTAGGTCTCAGGGTGTTGTGGGACTTGTACAGTGAGAGTCGGGGTTGTTACAGGTGTCTGAGTTCAGCGGGACTCAACATCCCATAGAGGGCCTTGTGGGACTCAGGGTGTTGTCAAACTTGGGGTGCTCTAGGACTCAGGGTGTTGTGAGAGTCCAGGTCCTGTGTGACTCAGTATCCCATGGACTCGGGCTGTTACAGGACTTGGGGTGTTGTGGGACTCAGGAACCCATGGGACTCATGGTGCCACAGGATTTGGGGGTTTGTGGGACTCAGGTTTGCTGTGGAACTTGAGGTGTTGACAAACTTGGGGTGTCTAGGACTCAGGGTGTTGTGGGAATCCAGGTCCTGGAGGACTCAGTATCCCATGGACTCAGAGTGTTGTAGGACTTGGGGTGTTGTGGGACTTGGAAATTAGGGTGCTGTAGGACTCCAGGTATTGTGGGAGTCCAGATCATGCAGGACTCAGGATCCCATGGACTCAGGGTGTTGAGAGACTGAGGGTGTTGTGGGACTCAGGACTTGGGGTGCTCTAGGATGCTGTAGGACTCAGGGTGTTGTGGGAGTTGGGATGCTCCAGGACTCAGGGGGCTATGAGAATCCAGGTCCTATGGGACTCAGTATCTCATGGACTCAGGGTGTTGTGGCATTGGGGTGTTGTAGGACTTAGGGTGCTGTAGGACTCAGGATGCTTGCTGTAGGACTGATGTTTGGAGACTTGGGGTGTTGTAGGACTTGGGGTGCTCTAGGACATAGGGTGCTGTGGGAGCCGAGGTTGTGCAAGACTCGGTATCCCATGGACTTGGGCTGTTGTGGGACTCTTGTGGTCTGTGGGTCTTGGGGTGTTGTTGTGGAACTCAGCATCCCACACTATCCTGAATATGCACCTCATGCCAGTGGACTCGAGGTGCTGTGGTACTTGGGGTGCTCTAGGACTTAGGGTGTTGTGGGAGCCAGGTCCTGCCTGCAGGAATTGGCATCCTATGAACTCGGGGTGTTGTGGGACTTGGGGCGTTGTGGAATTCATGATCCCACAGGAGTCGGCATCCCATGGACTGGGGATATTGTGGGACTTGGGGTGATGAAGGACTTAGGGTGCTTTAGGACTCAGAGTGCTGTGGGACTTGGGGCGCTGTAGGACTCAAAATGTTGTAGGACTTAGGGTGCTTTAGGACTCAGGGTGCTGTGGGACCTGGGGTGCTCTAGGACTCAGGATATTGTGGGACTCAGGGTGCTGTAAGACTCAGGGTGCTCTAGGACTCAGGGTGCTCTAGGACTCAGGGTGCTCTAGGACTCAGGGTGCTTTAGGACTCAGGTTGTTGTGGGACTCAGGGTGCTGTAGGACTTAGGGTGCTCTAGGACTCAGGGTGTAGTGGAACTCAGGGTGCATTAGGGTGTTGTGAGACTTAGGGTGCCGTAGGACTCAGGGTGTTGTGGGACTCAGGGACTCTAAGTTCTGCAGTACTCTGGGTGTCAAAGGGACTCCTCTTGCCACAGGTCTCGGGGTGCCGTGGCACTCGGGGTGCTGCAGGCTTGTGGTTGCTGCGAGCCCGTCCGGCACCGCAGCCGCCATCCCTGCCTTGGCCGGCCGGCTCGATCCTACAATCCAGTTCTCCTTATTTGGCCACAGCGCTCGACAAGAGGGGGAGCGGGCGGCAGAGCAGGGGGGGACCCGACGGGGTTGACATCACATCATGGCGAGGGAGGGAGAGAGATGGGGAAGAAGAAGAAGGAGGAGGAGGAGGAGGAGGAGGAGGAAGGAGGGGAGTTACAAAGTTACAGATGTTGAAGTTGGTAACGCTTGTTCTATAGAAAATTAAGGTGATTACAAGTCTTCTCCTGCTTCCCTCCTCTCAGAGGACAGCTTTCTGGATAAAGACAGCTTCCCCCTGCTCTTTGGGCTCCATCCTGCTCTCACGGGCTTCACAGAGCTGCTAAGGGCAGTGGAAGGCANGGGCCACCTGATGGCTCCCTGTGAATCCTGGCTCTGGGTTTGCCTGCTGTGGGGGAACGGGGGGTTTTGGGGGGCCAGGGGGTGGCAGTGGGTGCTGCTGTGGGGTCAGTTCTGCCCCGTGCCAAGGTGTCCCCCCTGAGCTCCTCATGTGCAGCATCCAGGCTGGTTCCTTCCCTATGGGGATCTGGGATGCCCTACTGGGATTTTGGGGGTTCTCAGGGAATTCCGAGCAGGGAAACCCCTCACTGGGTGGATGCTGCTCTGCTCCCAGTACCGGGTGTATGGGGTCAGGGCTAGCGTGGGGGCCATCCCCCCTTTATAACAGCAGCGGTGTGACCGGTGGTCCGTGTCCCCACAGGTTGTCGCGTGTGGGTGGGGGCTCGGGGTCAGAGCCCAGAGCAGCCAGCACCATAGCGTCCAACAGCTGGAACGCCAGCGGCAGCCCCGGCGAGGGCCGGGAAGATGGCCAGGACAGTCTGGACAAGGGTCTGGACAACGACGCCGAGGGCGTGTGGAGCCCGGACATCGAGCAGAGCTTCCAGGAGGCCCTGGCCATCTACCCCCCCTGCGGCCGCCGCAAGATCATCCTCTCAGATGAAGGCAAGATGTACGGTGAGTACCGCTCTGGGGTAGGGGGGGACAGCCGGGTGAAGTGGAACCCTGACCCCACAGCACCCTATAAGTGGCTTCTGTGTGTGCTGCCCTGTGCTGGAGGGGGCAGTGACCCGCGTCCCCTCCCTGTGCGCTGGTCCGCTCCCTCCCTCCCAGTCTCTCTCGGTCCTGCTGGACCAACTGGTTTGGTGAGGCTGTGGGGCAGGGAGCGGGTGTGGGGCTGTGGGGCCAGGACCAGCTCTCCTGTTGCTCTGCATCGATCCCCACACCTTCTCTGAGTGCAGCTGGTGGTCACGGCCACCCAACTGCTCACCCTGGGCCACCATCAACCAGCTGGTCAGAGGCCACTGGTGTGATGAGTTTGAGGGAGGTCTCAGCCTACTGAGGTCTCAGCTGGTGTCCCCCAAGCCCCCTCGAGTTGGTGGCTCTGTGCAGCGGGGAGGGTGAGGATGGCTGATACGGGGTGACGCTGCCTCTTGGTCCTTGTGGTCACCTGTGGTCCCTCATGGGCCCTTATGGTTCCTCATGGTCCTCATGGTCACCCATGGCCAGAGGCACTGGAAGCTGCTGTGGTGTCCCCATCCCTACTGGGGCAGAAGTTGGTCCCTCCACCCCTCCACCTGCCCCAGTGTCACCCCCAGGGTTGGTGACCTCAGAGCTGGGGACACTGGCCCTGGCCCTGTCACCCTGCTCTGACAAAGAGCCCGAAGCCAGGGCCTCCATCCCGATCCTCCCAAAGCCGCCCGGGATGCTGCCGTCACCCTGATGCCTCATCCCTGCCGCGGGCACAGGGCATGAAGAGATCGAGGCTTTGGGGTCAGCGCCATGCCACTAGCCCCAGCTCCCTTGTACCACCCCAGTAAGCGGGGGGCCCCCAACCCATCCCATCGGGGCTAGCGGTTGGGGCGGGGGGG
>VZRI01005408.1:0-11617 GCA_013397515.1 Upupa epops
GGCTCCAAGCTTGGTGTCACCCATGAATTTGCTCATGATTGATTCCAACCCATCATCAATATCATCAATGAAGATGTTGAACAGGACCAGACCTAACACCGACCCTTGGGGGACACCACTAGTAACTGGTCGCCAACTAGATGCAACACCATTTACAACCAGTCTTTGGGCTCGTCCATCCAACCAGTTCCTGACCCAGCATAGAATATTCCTGTCAAAGCCCCTTGCTGCCATCTTAGCCAGGAGTATATCATGGGAGACCATGTTGAATGCTTTACTGAGATCCAGTAAAGCTGGATCCACACTACATCCACAGCCTTCCTCTCATCGACCAGTTGAGTTAATTGATCATAAAAGGAGATCAGTTAGTCAGGCAAGACCTACCCTGCCTAAACCCATGTTGACTGGGCTTAATCTCTTGGCCGTCATGCAGTTGTTGCATGATAGCACTCACTGTTCCATAACCTTGCCTCCTCACTACTGTGTTAAGATTCCAGAGAATATCTGGGAGGTTGAAGTCACCCAAGAGAATTAGGGCAGGCTATCTTGATATGTCCTCCATTTGTTTGTAGAATATTTGATCAGCCTCATCATCCTCTGAGCTCAATACAATCAAAACATTCCCAAACGTATAGAGCCACTCCTCCACCTATCTTAAGACTTATTGCCCCCAGCTCCTTCTGCTTGTTATTCATGCTGTGTGCGCTTGTGTAGACACTCTGGAGCTTAATTGTTGCTTTAAGACCCAACAATTGAATGCTACCCTCAGGCTCTCTTCTACTGAACCTGGTTACATCCCTTTTTCCCTTAAAATCTAGTTCAAAGACCTTTCAATGAACCCCACCAACTGACATCACTTACCCTTGGCAGCATCTTGGGTAGGTCTTCACCTTTGTCCTCATCTACCCTCAGATTATAGAGTCCCATACCTACTTCTAGGGCTAGCTGGGAATGTTCCCAGTGAGGGTGACTGGGCACTGGAGGGGGCTGCCTGGGGGTGCTGTTGAGTGTCCTCTAGAGGTGTTTGAAACGCGCTTAGACTTGATCTGGGAGATCCTGGTGTGGCACGGGTGTTGGACTGGATTATCTTTCCAGGTTGCTTCCAATCGATCATCTTCTGTCCTGTGACTTTGTCTAGGTGTCCTGATATGGCATGTTGATTGGACTAGATCATGTTTTGAGGTCCTTTCCGATCCCTGATGATTCTATGATTCTGTGATTCTGTGATTCTATGATTCTATGTGTAGGAGACCATGAGGGATGTCACCTGCTGCCCTGAGCACAAACCTGTTTCCATTCACTGTCATGCTGAGCTCCATCTGACATCTGAACCTGTTTCAGGAAAGCAGGGAGTGGCTCCATTAGTCTGTTTCTGTCTCACATTCCCTGATGCTCCTCAGTGGGCTCACTTCTTGGAGTTCTGACACCAAACACATCTCCCACAGGTAAGCTCTGAGCTGCTGTCCTGTCCCAGTGCCATAGCTGCACCCACAGCCTGGTGCCTGGGTGGCCGCATGTGTGCCCTGAAGCTCTGTCTGGGTGAAACATCAGTTGAGGTCATGGCCTCCTGCTGGATGGAGACCATTGCTCCTGAGTAGATGACCAGATCTTGCTGCATGGCTACTGCATACCCTTTAGTGCAGGGTGCTGTATGGGCAGGCAGACACAGGACCACCTTGGGACTAGTGGCAATTGTCTTCATAGTGACTAATTGTCTTCATAGCAGAATAATAAACATGAAACTAAGGCCATGGTACTTCTGTGTATTTACTGCAACAGCTTTTATAGCTATATATATATGAACATGCATGTTAATTATGTGATACAATTTGGCATATTGAAAATAAAGTGTCACCTAAGGGCAACATGCATAGTTGTGGAATGAAACTGAAAGATACCTTCTAGCCATGTTTATTCTACTTAGGTGATTTACCTATGCAGTTGCTACTACATATTTGACCACAGTGTATACTCTAAGGACATGAACTTTCTCTTAATGGGTTTGTTTTTGAAGTCTGCCCTCTCTTTGTGTGTGCATAAGTTATTTTTCATACTAAGAGGTTTTATGACACTAATATTAGAAGAGCAATGTTGTTGCTTAATTTTCATTGTATTGCAATCCTTATGTAAGCCAAGCTGGGTTTTTTTGTGAATATAAATAACCTTTCCATTCCCTGAAATTCCTAGCATCCTTTTCCTGTTCTTGTGCCAAGTTGAATCATATTTCTTGCAAATGGACAGCCAGATTCATATGTAGCAGTTCTGATGTCATACAGTACAAAGAGCAGTGGCTTGCAAAGCATTCCAGCAACTTAGTAGCTGGATTCCTGCTCTTGCTCTGATTATTCCTTTTATCTAAACTTGCATAACTTGCATCACTTGTGTAGTCTCTGTTTGTCTTTTCATCCCATAGCAATTTGAACCTATTACTTGTTTTCTTCTAGGTTTTAAAAAACATCAGACATGTCAAATACTATTTCTTTCTGCATATTTGGAGCTCAGGGTATACTCCTCCCAGTAAATCCTTGAGCACATGGAAAGCTGCAGAACGAACCCATAGTATCTGGCTGAAAGAGTACATGTAAGAAAGTTCATAAATACCTCAGTCTTATCTGGACCACACATGTGTGTGGACAGACCCACAGCACATTAAGAACTGTGCTTAATTATTAACAGTTTCAACATGTTTTCAACATTTAGTTTCTCTCCTGAAAAAAAAAATATTCACTCAACAGAATGAAAGATCTGTTCTTCTCTGATTACCATGCAAGTTCTCAAATGATCTTTGTCTGCTGTGTGATTTGTCTTAAAGGAATGTCAGACTCTTGCCTTTTAAGTCTTGAACTCTTCAGTAAGGTTTCACTGTTTTTGCCATGTTAAATGTGGGAGGGCTCTGATCATAGAATCATAGAATCATAAAATCCATTAGGAATCAGAAGGGACCTTCAAAGATTGTCTAGTTCAATCCCCTTGCCACAGAAGGATCACCTAGACCAAGTCACACAGGAACGCATCCAGGTGGGTCTTGAATGTCTCCAGAGGAGACTCCAATCTTCCTGAGCAGCCTGTTCCAATACTCTATTACCCTCACTGTGAAGAAGTTCCTTCTGATATTTATATGGAATCCTCTATGTTCCAGTTTGCACCCATTGTCCCTTGTCCTATCACTAGATGACATTGAGAAGAACCTGGTTCCATCCTCTTGACACCCACCCCTCACATATTTATAGACATTAATGAGATTACCCCTCAGCCTCCTCTTCTCCAAAGAGACCCAGCTCCCTCAGCCTTTCCTCATAAGGGAGGTGTTCTGCTTCCGTCATCATCTTTGTTGCTCTACGCTGGACACCCTCCAGCGGCTCTGTATTCTTCTTGAACTGAGAGGCCCAGAACTGGACATAATACTACAGATGTGGTCTCATTAGGGCAGAGTAGAGGGCTAGAAGAACCTCCCTCGATCTGCTAACCACCCCCTTTCTGATGCACCCCAGGATGCTGTTTGCCCTCTTAGCCACAGGAGTACACTGCGGGCTAATATTCACCCTGCTGTTCACTAAGCCCCCCCAAGACCCTTTCTCCTACACTGCTCTCCAGCAGGTCAGTCCCCACCGTATATTGGTACCTGGGGTTGTTCTTGCCCACATGCAAGACTCTACACGTAGCCTTGTTATACTATATTACCTTTCTCTCTGCTCAGCTCTCTAGCCTGTCTAACAAACTGTTTGCATGTGCTTAGCATGGTACTTTGATTTTCTTCCAGCTGACTTCTCAGGTCTTTCAAAGTGATGGAGATTGTATACTATTGGATTGGAACAAACAAAATCAGAAGAAGTATTGCATCCGTCTCAAAATTGCATGAGATTTTTGTTCGCACTTTACATTTTCTTAAACGAATACAGTCCATTGCCCACCTCAGTGGTGTAATAAGAATATGACATATGCTGTATTTGGCTTCTTTCAGGTGCAGTTTAGGGTGGGGTGTGTGTGTGTACATACATATTCCTGAAAGGAATGTACATGCCTTAAAGCAGTTTAGGGTCAGCCAAATTGTTAATCTAAACAAATCACACTATTAAAATGATACATGGGTGGATAAAAGCACTTTACTAGCTGTTCTGTTAAAAGTGACTGAATGTTAAAACCTAAAATTAATATACAATAATATTGCTATGTTTCAATATAATGAACAGAAACTGGATCTCTTCAGTCCTTGCTCATTTTGCTACTTTTTAAGATGATCTCAAAGTACTCTAAGCCGTTGGTAAATTTCAAAAAAAAAACAAACAAAAAAGTGTGTCTTGGAGTTACATCTCTCTTGGCAAATTTACACTTGACTTAATATGACTGAGTTTCGTAAAGATAGAATCATAGAATCATCAGGAATCAAGAGAGACCTCGAAAGTTCAAACCCCATGCCACAGCAGGATCTCCCAGACCAAGTCCAGGCAGATTTCAAACGTCTCCAGAAAAGGAGACTCCACAGACCCCCTGGGTAGCACCCTCCAGTGCCCTATCACCCGCCCTGGGAAGAATATAATCAGTCAGGGTTGGAAGGGACCACAGGAAAATACAGTTGCAATGCCCCTGCCATGGGCAGGGACACCCCACCCTAGATCAGGCTGGACAGAGCCTCATCCAGCCCAGCCTTAAACACCTCCAGGGACAGAGTCCCAACCACCTCCCTGGGCAGCCCATTCCAAGGTCTCCCCACTCTCACAGTGAAGAACTTCCTCCTTACATCAAGTCTGTATCTCCCCATCTCCAGCTTTGCTCAATTCCCCCCTAGTCCTGTTGCTACCTAAAATCCTAAAAAGCCCCTCCCCAGCTTTTTTGTAATCCCTTTCAGATACTGGAAGGCCACAATAAGGTCAACTCTAAATCTCCTCTTTCCCAGACTGAACAGCCCCAACTATCCCAGTCTGGCCTCATAGGAGATCATCCTTGTGGCCCTCACAACATTGAATTGTATACAGGACAGGAGTGGCTGTAAGTTGGCAACTTGACTTATGGAAGAAAGTGTCAGGCAAGTAGCACAGAAGCACTCTGGGTGGAGGAAAAAATTGCCAGATTAGATGAAAGAATAAGGGAATGTGAAAAATATTCTGCATTTCCATAGTGAATTAAGTTTTGATGGAAAATTTTGTATGTGTGCTGTGCAAGAGAGTAGTCATCTTCAGGAGATGAGTTTCAGTAGACAGTACTGTGTGTTAATTTTTTTCAAGAATCCTGCCCCCTGTCCTGACCAGGTTGCATTCTGTTTTCTCTAAAGACATGTTACAATGTTAATTAAAAAAGTTTTCTGAAAGCTACAAAAGTTACAGTTGTGATAAAAGTGCCATATTTTATAGGTATTATTCTTTCTTATAAATCTCATTTGAAAGTTCAAGGATACTGCATCCTGCTGAGCCATTGGATGTTTCTATTTTCAGTACTTTGTATGCTATTTGAGTCACATTGATTTCCAAATACTATAAAACTGTACAAAACAAGAATAGTGTAACAGCCTTATAGAGTAGCTGAGACTATTTTTTCCCCTAATTAAAATATTTATTAGAATTGAACAGGAATAACTCAATGTAATAAGAAGCTGCAATTTCTGTTTGCAGCCCAAGTTACTGTTCCAGCTGATTCCAGTTGTTTCTTGTTATTATTCATGTGTAAGCTTTATCTGCTGTGGATAACAAGTATAGGAGCTATTTTTCTTGTAATATCCTTTCAAAAAGTAGAAACATACAATTAGTGCAGGTGCTAAGAGATTAAATCTAACAATAACAAGTTGAAGAAAGAATAATTTTCTTTGTGCCTGTACTATCACTGTCCAATATATACATAGCTGTATTTCATAATAATAATTAATCTTCTGGAACACAACTTGGTATAATTAAACTACTTTTTGTTCCATGTACATCCAATGATCAAAAATGCAAAACTGGGGCATATTTATGGTTGAAAGATATTGCTGGCAATTCTCATTTGTATTTATTTGAAGTTAGGATGCCTGTGGTATTTTTACTTTTAGAGTAGCCTGAGAAATGTAGTAATAGTATCTTCTGCTTCCAATGTATACACATACTATAATACCTAACCCTGAGTACCTGTTTGGTTCCCCTCTGGGGGTTTTAAGTTCTGAGACTTGATGGTTCCACGTAGCTGGTCACTTCCTAAGTATGATCAACAGTCTGCCAGATTTCCTGCACAGACATTAACTAGGCTGGTAGAAATTGTCTGGTAGGAGTTATTTGTGTGCTCTTGAGAAACTTTATTTGTTCTTTCTCTCATACAGGTCTGTGCCTTTCTCTGAGGACAGGGACAAATGTCAGAGACTGAAGGTAGTTTTATCAGTGCACCTCCCTCCTGTAAGGCAGAAAGCTTGCCTTCTGCTGCTTGTGCAATCCCCACACTGTCAGGGAGAGCTGGGCTATCATGTGGTGTTCTATGATTTGGATAATAGCATTTTAGAAGTGTGCACTAAGCCCCTGGTTTCCACGTACAGCTCATACATTGAGTCATATCTGGTTAGAAAGGACTTTTGGATGTGAATATATGCGCCTCAGGCCATTAGCAGCTCAGTCCTGCAGACATTCTCTTTGTTACTACTGCTGGTAAAATTCTTGTCATAAAGACAGAAGATGTCAGTGAGAAGGCTACATTTATCAGTATAAAGGCCTTATTAACCTGGGTGGTGCAGGATGATTTGGACCATGTCCAAGCCCTAATAAGGTATCTGGGTTATTTCTGTAGTTCTTTGTGAAATCAACATAGACACAAATCTCAGTATAACTTCAAATGTGGTAAGTATTAAGCAGTTTGTCCCAAACTGCATAATAAATTCATAACAGCTGAATGTGAAATCAGTACTTCAGTCTGGCTTCAGTCCTGCCTCTATCCATTTTCTTGTACTGCTGGTTCCTACTCTTTCATAACCTTTTAAGTACAGTGTTCTTCCAAACAGGTCCTTTGCTCTTCTTGCATCCTCTACTCTTCTACTTCCCATACCTTCATTAAGATCTGCATCTCTGGGAAGCTAGCTCAGGAGTGTGATCCAGGCTTTGCTGAAGAGCAGTAACTGGAAGACGATGTCAGGGTAATGAAAGGGAGTAATTAGAACATCGTCTATTCAGAAATACCTTCTCAAAGACTCCATGTAAATAGATAGGATTAGGCCTGTGAATTAAGGGCCTGCCAGGAAATTTATTGTTTTGAAGGCCAAGGAAAGAAATTAATAAAGATTTCACTAACACAGAGTTAAGATTATTCACTGGTTTGGGGAAGTTAGACAATAGAACATCTCTAGAAACCAGAAAGTGCCTGGTTTAAGGTGTTCGGCTTCCACTGTGGGATTTTAATTCTGTTGTTCTGGAATGATGCCTTGCTGTACCTTTACATGCTCATGCACAGCCCCTACTGGTGCTCCAACAGTTCTGGGCACAGAACATCTAGGCTCTCTAGGGCAAAGGCCTGACACATCTTTCTTTCCCTGGCAAAACTGGCATTTTTAAATAGGTATGGCAAGTAGGGGCTTTTCCCAGCACTGAGCTTGTTCTTCACAAATTGCACCAGACTTGCCTGGGGTTTCATTCTGAGATGTTCCTTTCATTTACCCCTCAATATACTTTCAGGATTTATTGTTGTATATGCCAGTAGGCTATTAGTAATTCCGTGACATGAAGGCATTTTTCTTCATCTCTAGGGAACCTTTGTAGCTGAATCATTCCCACACAATCAATTCAGTCCAGCCCTGAAAGGAGGTATTCTTGGTTTGTTGGGATAAATATATACTCTTTTCAAATCACAAGATGCAGCTCTTACAGACTACTCTCACTAATAACTCCACTGGTTACCACACTACGTATTAACATAGCAGATGCATTTGGAGTGTGTACAGTTATGTGCTGGAATGTAAGTGTGTAAGTACAGCATAAATAATAACACATTGTTCTACTTCACTCATATATAGTAATGTGTCTTGTTGCAATTTTCAGACCCCTGAGAACCATCACCTAGTCTGACTTCATGGCTATTCTTCCTGTATGGGTTTCTCAAATGATAGCTTTCTTCAGGAATTCATCTTTGAGGTCTGAAGAAATCAAAAGATGGACAACCTTCACTAATTGCAGACAATTTCCTATCTTTGAACCCTTGTCACTGAACTCTTCCCAGGGGTTGCTGTCAGTTCCTTTACTTCAAAACTCAGGTCATGTTGCAGGGCTGGCAAGTATGTTATTTTTCATTATCTAAAACCATCTGGCACGGTTGGACTGTGTAAGCTTTGGGACATTCAAAACATACTATTTTCCTTTTTCACTTTTCATAGGAAAACCTTGGGAAAGGCACCAGCATTTTTCAAATAAAGCTTTTAGGTACAGATATAAAACTGCTGAAGTCGTCTTGCTTCATCCATGTGTATATGGCTCAGTAAGTCTTTACAGGCTCTAATGGAGAAAGAGAAGCATCTGGGAAGAGGGAGTTAGCACACATGAGGTGTCCTAAGAGTAAGTAGTAATAGCAGCCAATTGAGGAAGAATACTTTTTTCACTTGAGTTTTTTAGTGCTTGGTAATACCAAAGCATGACAAGGGTATGTGTATTAACTTTGGGACTGCATTTTTCCTGAGTCTCATATATGCCCTTTCTCTGTTCATTTTCTGTATGTGATTGATCTGTATTTTGGGAAAGCCATTGTCTCAAAAGGTTTAATAATTTGTGTTACTTTATCTGTGGAACTTTAATGGCTTATTATGAGAACAACGCTTGCCAGCACTCTCTATTAAATTTCATAGTTATCCTTACAAACAGTAATTGATCTTCTGGTGAGTTTAAATGTCTTTCCAAGGCATGCTGGGAGATTTCTGTGGCGGAGTGATAATCTTCTTTATTGTATTTACAACTTTTAACAAAGCTCTGGTTTCTCAGCTAATTAAATTGTGAGGATTTTCTTTCTGTCTTTTTTTATTTCTTTGATAGAAGTATTTTCATCTTTAGTGCTTTTTCAACTCTTGAGATATTTGGAAAATGATAGTATGAGGAAGCCACATACATTATCCAGTCCAAAGCAGATGTTGAGGGGTGCTACATCAAGCTCCGATTCTGTTACTGCCAAAATGCTGCAATTTAGATTGTATTTGTTGAACTTAGCTTATTTGAATTAGTGTCAGAATATATTATTTTCAGTAGCATATATGTGCTTCAGAACATACAATATTTATACATACTTTTAAATCATTGAAATGATTTATACAAGAGATGTAGTATATTAAGACTTTCAGGATCCAGAAGAAATGCATGGTATATTTTCTTCTTGTGCATACTGAATTTTTGTATATAAAAACAAGCAGTGTGTGGGAAACACCATTTTTCCTAGTGCAAACATGAGTTCTGTCTTGCTAAGTTGAATGTTATTATAATAATCAGTTCTACATGGATTCACTAATCTGAACACTTTCTTCAACAGAATGAAAATTTAAATTTAATTTAATTTAATTTAATTAGTATTTGTCCTGGGTTACAGGAACTATCCCAAAAAATGGAAAGGCAGCCAGGTGTAATGGTTTAGCAAGAGGGTCTAAATCAATTTTGTTGGTGCCTGTAATTCTAGCACAACAACCAGCTCTCACTGAGAGTTCAACAAGCAAAAAGGTAAAAGAGAAACTGTATCACAATGCCTTTACACACAGTCTGAGAGAAATAGGAGACAGCCAACACATCCGGTTTTGGCCTCAAATGAGAGGTCTCGGTAAGCGAACACTCATAACCAACAGCCACCAACACTTGCACACTTGCATCCCACTTTCCAGAACTGGCGGGGAAGGGGGGGAGGGGGGGGGCGGCAGGACTACAGCACAAAATGTACATCTCATGCAGACATCAGCACTCTGTGATGTCTCCAGCATACTTCTAGCTCTCATTGGCTCAGGACTCTTCTTTTGAGGCTACAGCAGCATCAAATGTGGAGGATACATCAGGGTTCCAGACTCTCTCTGTTTGCCAAAGGCTTAGGAGATCAGTATTTGTGATCTCTCTTTCTCTCTCCTAGTAGAGGCTTCTCTTAAGTCTCTCTCTCTCTCTCACTGGCAGAGTATACAGGATCTTTGGCAGCCCAGTGGAGCCACGCCAACAGGGCACCAGTTATGTGGAGCCACCCCTATTTCAGCATATAGGCTTTTCAGGGTCTCGTCCAAGGGCTTTCCACAGGCCTTATGCAGAGCCTTTCTCTCTTCTCCCCTGTGGTCAGGCAGCAAGGGAAGTAGAGGGTTAAGAGCTCACCTCTGTCTGGCATCTTCAGAAGCGTTTGCTGTAGAAGCTGCTGTAGAAGCGACTGTGTGGAGGAGCTACCCTTACTCTGGTCCACTGCTAAGGACAGGAATGAGCTGGTGTGGCTTTTCTGTATCTGAGCTCTCAGTGAAAGAGGGGAGGGCTGCAGGTTCATCCCCACAGAAGGGGGTTTGCAGGTATGAACGGCTTGTCTCTTCGGCCTCTCCTTCTCTCTACAAAAGAGGGCCGTGGCTCCGCCTGCGGAAGAGCTGCAGGCAGGCTTTTCCATTCCACTCTTCGGTGGCAGGGGGTTGAGAGCCATTGCTCGCTTCCCCTTGGGGGTTGGGGGAGGTCTCTCTCGTAGAGGAGGTCCCTGTCCCTGAAGATGTGTCACAGCTGAAGATGGGAAAGACGGTGATGAGAAGAGAAGGAAGGGAAGAAGAAGGAAGTACCTTACCTTTAGGACTCTGTCCACCAATCACCTGTAGAGTCCAGACACTGATGCAGGAGGTTTGCCAGGAAAGGTGCCTCCAGCTTCAAAATAAAATGCTTTTTCAGCATAAAAGCACCACAACTAACACTTGAAAATTTGGTAATTTTCAAACCAAAACACCAGGTCTTGAGGGGTCTTGGGTAGAATCTGTCAGGCAAGAGAAAGCAGCTTCTGGAAACAAAAGGGTTTATTGAATCTCTCTCTCTAAGCAGAAAAAGCCTAAGTGGGTGACACAAACAAAAAAACCCAGAAACTCCGTCACAGTGCCATTACACACATTTTGAGAAAAAGAAATGGGCAAAGCCTTCTGCAGTGGTCTTTGGCAAAGAGGGACACACAGCAGAGTACAGCAGCAGCATGAAGGTGGGACCCAACCCTAGGACACTTCAAACTCCCATTTCCCAATATTATGCCAAAGGTTTAAGTGTTACAAATCTTCATTTTGCCTTGTGTGAACAGTTCTGCCAAGCTAGAACAGCAAATGCCTTTCTGGGCTCCCGACTCCAGCTAACTCAACCACTCCTATGTTTCTTCTCAGTGGCAAGCTGTGACAACAGCTTCTTTGCCTGCTGTTCTGTAAATTAGAACAGTGGTTGTTACATGGCCCGGACACGGGGTGAGCACACAGTGGTGAACGTGACAGCAAACCATCAGAGAACTCCCTCTTCCTCCAAGGATTCGGGCTTTTGGGGCTTTTCCTCTTTAAGGTTAGCTCATCACTCTGGCATCTGCAGGTTTACGACAATCAAAGTAACCGTTCTGCTTGACACAGGGAGGAATCAGCTTTAGTGGTTTCTCTTTGCACCTGCCTGCTTCAGCATGCAGATGGGGAAGGGCTTTCTGCCAGCACAGCTTGGAGCCTCTCAGCAGCAGG
>VZRI01005408.1:13813-26480 GCA_013397515.1 Upupa epops
TGTTCCGGGGGGGGGGGGGATGGTGGGGGGTGGTGTCTGGCCACCTGGCCACCTCAGGATTCTATTAGAGGGGAAAAGGAGAGGGAGTGAGAGAGAGGCTGCTCGCTCCCAAGCATCATCATTTATTGGTGTGTGGGGCAAAGAGAGCATCGTCCACCACCCCCCTCTAAGCCAGTCACAAAGTCACAAGCCCCTCTGGAAACCACTTTCTCAGCTCTCAGCCGCCTCCATGGCTCCTGCCTGCAGCCATTTCCCTTTGTCCACTGAAATGGGCCATTTGGCTGACAGTGGCTCCACTGCTGCTCTGAGCAGCAGAGAAGCCATCTGGGGTGGGTGTCTTTCCACCTCCCCCACAGTCTAAGCCAAAACATAAATAATATTGAGGAACAAAAGAAAAGCAAAGGGGTAGAAAATATATTTTTCCTAACCTAGAACAGTATTCTTTAGGACTTTCACACTATTTCAACATGAAAGCTGTAGTGGGGGAGTTTTTCTGGGTTTCTTTTTAATTAGGAAAATTATTTTTTCTTAATCTTACAACACATTTATTCTGTGAAATACTGTGCAGTGACATTCTATTAATAAATATTCTAGGTATTTGTTAGTTGGAATCATTTGGCTTTGTTGAGCTAAATACTTTGAACGTGTCAGAATGCTCTTTTGTTCTCCTTGATGGTCCATGTTTTGAAAAGAGGTAGAACAGCTTAGGCAGCCATGAGCTTCACAAAATAGGGGTAGTATTTTGCGGAGTTTCAATGTAGATCAAGACATGAAGGGATGCTTCAAGTTTTAGGGTTGAATTTTTAATTGTTGTAGGTTTTTAAAAATACTTCATCAATAGTTTAAAAAATTACATTTTTATATTATATTTTTATTTTTTCTTTAATTACTGTATTTTGTATTAGTTACTATATAGAGGCAGTGTGCTATACAGCGAAAACACATGTGTGAAGGCTACACTATGATAGGAAAGAAGAGACCCAATATTGAAATCTTTGCGTTAGATTGGTCTTTATCACTCCATTTACTTGCTAAAGACAAGAATCCTTATGGTATAAATTAAAGTGTGTTGTAATTAGAGGCAGTGAGTTCCTTATGATCCTGGACTCCACAGTTCAGATTAATAAATGTGCTATTTGCAGTCATAGGGCAGTGACATTGTGCAAATGGTTTACTTGTCTTATGCAGTGAATTATTTAATAACTTGATAGACCGGCTTGTAATTCTAATAACACTCTCTCCAATGAGGCTCTTATCAAAACCATTCAAATATTGAACCCAAAAAGGAATCAGTTTGAATCCAGTATATGAATTCCTTCAAAAGAAGTATTTTTTTCAGTGTCTGAAAAATGTAGGGTGGGTCAGGCTGTGAAAAGCTCCTGTTGTGAGTTTGCTATGTCATTTTTTAATTTTTTTTAATTTGCAGTGGTTAGTATATGAAGACTATGTTACTCTACATATAGTACCTAGATTGTCCCAGTGTCAGCTATGAATTTGTAGTTTGCAGAGCATGTGGAAATCTACTTGTGAAGAGCATGCTGTGTCAGTGTGAACATGCCTGATGCTTTAGTAGTTGCATTTTTCCTTTATTTTCTCAGGGAAAGAAGAAAGACAGTCCATTTTTACAGTTTTTATTCCAGAATATTATTAGAAGAAATATACTCTGTATTCAGCCATCACCTAGGCAGCATATAGCAATGTTCTCATCCACTTTATGGATGTTTTAAAAAAAAAGGAACTGAAACTGAGGAATATTACGAATTTTAACACAGAAAAAATATTCAGCAGGTTTTAGTCAGTGAGTGTTTTTGAGCTGCTTTACTCAATCTAATAAATTATTCACAAATGACTGCAAATTCTAGCCAAATTGCTTATTTAAATGCGCAATTACTGGACATTTTACCAGCTTCTCATTTATTTTAGCTCAGTGTAATTTTGCTTCATTTCAGAGCTTAGTTTATGTAAGAAGCTAATTTTTTCCTGGTTTACCACTCTAAATACTTTTGTGTGTTGCTCAGAATGCAGCAGTTCAGTGTTCAACTATAAGGCATTTTCCTACTTATCTGTCCTATTTTATATGATACTAAATAGTCTATATTTAATAAATGGTTGTTTATTCATCAATTCCTAGACTGTACCCTTTGGATTTGAATGCTGAATATTTTATACAGAATGTTTCAGGATTTGTGGATAAATCATGGCATAATATATTATGCCTTTTGCTATTTGTTTTAACTACAGTCTAATTAAAAACAGCCAAGATTTTATGTCCTGAACCTTAATTTTAAGTGGCAGACTGGTTCCCCTGGGTGATACCACAGTTGAGGTTCAATCCACAGCATTGCAGAGGAGGAAATCAAGTCCAAATAGATTAAGAAAAAAAAAAAAGAAAAGAAAAAGGATCACTTTGTTGCATCTTTTTTATATTTGTCCTTGATAATTTGTCCGTTATCAAGTAGGCTGAGGACCATAATGGCTACAAAACTTTGTTCAGGTCTGACAGTAGGTGTGGGGAAATCACATACAGATAGCAATCTCGGTTTCTTGCCAGTGAACACATCAGACTCTGAAGTAACCGGGATGACTTTGTACTGTAACCTGTATGACATAGTAGCACATTTGGCTAGCTGCCATCCAGAAGCACTGCTAGCCTTGAGGGTCTGTCTGGGTAGCAGACAGCCTCTTGGCAAGATCTTGGAAGCGAAAGCTTCCAACAGTTCCTGACAGTGCTAGTGATAGCCTGGAGCTTAGAAACATCAATATCTTCATCATTCGTCATCCAGGGATGGCACAGATTTGGAAACCTCAAACTGTTGGTGCCTTGGTGCTGCTCTGCAGCAGCTCTGGACAGATTGGTGGAAAATGTGAGAACCTCACTGGCCTTGTGTCCTTGACAGAGTAGCTGCCAGAAAAGCAGACAGAATTCTCTCTAAGCTTTCATTAGAATTACAATTTTCTGCAGGAACGTGTCAGATACAGCATTTTCTAGCAGAAAGTTCATACACTGGAGTAATCTTAACCAATCTAACTAAAAGCTTAATATCTTCATCCTGGTAAAGAAAAAAACAAACTAGGGGGTTGGAGATTGGCTGTACTTCCTGTGTACCTATGTGATTGTTTTGGTGAAGTTTGGAATAGGTCAGAAAATCGAGGTCAGAAAACTGAAACAATGGAAATATCCAGGAGAAATTAAGTGTTCATGTAGAGAAATTAAGTGTTCAAGTACTTGGTTCCCAAGAAGGAGCTTGAAACGGTGTAGGAAGTTTTGCAATGGTTTTGGGATTTATTTTTTTAAAAACTGAGAAGAAAGATAAGAGGTTGTTCATTATTTCTTAGCCTCTTTAAAATTTTATCTTGATGTATCCTGCCACAGATCACAACAGTGGTTTGCAAGAGATTTTTGCCTATATTTAGTAATTGAAATCTGAAGTATTTTCTATGCTTACGTTTTTATTACAGGTTACCTGTTCAATTTCTAAGTTGGTTTAAAGTTGTTTTGTTTTTTTTTAAATGACAGTTAAATGATAAAACCTTGATCTCATTTTTTGTATTTTAGTGACTAGCACATCAGCGAAGGAGAGAATAGTTTATTTTGTCAGTTTCTATATGCCATGTAAAACTTAATGAAACATCCTTCAAGCTGAAGCATTGTCAGTGCACATGTTCATGACGGAATTTTTATAAGGCTTACTTTGAGCAACTATTGTCTTTGTATAATATTAATTAAATTGTATCTCCCGAAGCACGTCAGCAGCGAACAAATAAAAACCCAAGTGGATCGCTACTCTCATTAGATTACCTCCCTTTCTTTCTTCAACTCTGTCTGCCTAGAATTTGTGTTTTTATTTGGAAATGCCAGACCCCAGAGTGGATGTTTTGAAAAGTGAATGTTGTAATGTACTAAAGCAGATTTATTGTTTGAAGAAGAAAAGATAGCCAAAGATAAGGAGAAAAAACCCAAGTGGCCAGAAAGCAAAGGCCCCCTCTCCTGTTTTGCTTTACACTCTTTATGCATCTCTATGGCAAGTTCAATAACTTTTTAATACTAAGAGCGTGTTGTAGTCTGATACTACATAATTTATTATCCTGTGAGTTGAGGTGATTTGAGTAAAACTCCACATCTGGGGATTAAGAATACAGTTGATTTTGTTTTGAAATCAAGTACAATATTGAAATGTCAACTGTATTTTTAAAAAATAAAAATACAAATACTGTCATTTTTTCACCAGCAACTACAAATTTTATGTAATATGGATTTAAATACTGTGATCATTTAAAATTGTGTGCAGGTATTTGAAATTCTGAATCATTTGTACATGCTGATACTATTCCTTTCTTCTGTGTCAAGTCTCTAATATTTAGATCTTAGGAAGAAACCTCTTGCTATGAGGGTGGTGTGGCACAGGGAGTCTGTGGATGCTCCATCTCTCCAAGTCTCAAGAACAGATGGGGTTCTGGGCAACCTGGTCTAGTGAGAGGTTGGAATTAGAAGATCTCTAAGGTCTTGAATCCATTCCAAGCAAAACCATTCTATGATTCTATGGTTCTGCACATTATTTCTTTGGCATATTTTTCTCAATAAAGAGGTCTTTGTAAGTAGCGTGTAAAGCTAGGCATTTCTATTAGTGGTTCCATGTAGGACTCTTACCCTGTGCTAGGGAATGCTTTTCCTTTCTAAATATTTTGAAAGCACAATGTCCCTTTTATTTTTCATTCTTTAAAATAAGTTATTCAGCCTTGATCCTAAGCAGTGACTGTAAATCACTTAGCTTGAATTTGCATAATGTCGTTTATTTGATTTTTCTTACTGTTCAATCTGATACTTGAATCTACTACTTACTTTATGTTCATTCATACCAGCATGGCACCTAACAAGAGATCTGCCACAAGCTTTGTTTTATTCATAGTTCCTCTTTATTTCCAAAGAAAAGTAAAAAGATGCCAAAGATACTAGTGAACGTTAGTTCGTGATTAATTTGCTTTGTAGAAATAAAAATGTGCCTCAATAAGGTCTTCAGTTCGCAAAGTGATTTTTGAGGAATGGGAAGCTTTTTGGATATCTAAGGAAGCTTTCATTAAAGCAATGACACCTCTTTTCAGTTAAGTACAGATTGTGTAGTTATGAAAGGATCCTTCTGCAGAATCTCCTAAATTCAGTGGTACACTTTAAATGTTCTTTATGTATCTGTGAACAGAATGAGAGTGTAAGAAAGTGACAATTATTTTGTGTTGTGTATCTGAAACAAGCATCAGAAGACTGCATTTAAAAAAAAAAAAAAGAAAACAGGAAGCTTCAGGGGATTTTGGTACTGAAACAGTAGGCTGTGAGAGATGAGATGTTATGGAAACAGATATTAAGATTGGAGGTTTTCAATTTAGACAAGAACTGACTGAGAATGTTTTCTTTCTGCTGAGTTGGAATCACTGCTATGATGGAAGCAGAATTATATATTCTGCCTGTGTTTGTTTAGCTACAATTTGTCTCTTTAAGGACTTTACTCAAATGCAGGAATAGAATTGAAACTACTTCTCGGAGTTTTGAAGGCTTTGTATTTTCTCTGTACCCAAGATAATTAATGGGAATTACATTAAAAAAAGTAAAATGTGGACCAGTGAACTCTTTTTTCAATTATTTTACAAATCAATGCCTATTTCAGAGAATTAATCTTCTAATGATATTTCACTTCTTAAAGATAAAATGAAAGTGATTTTTATCTGAAGCATCCTGCTGTGCCTGTTTCACAGTGGCAATACACAATATTCCCTGAAGCTATTTCTGACATCACTGAATCTAACGTGGTTTAGGATGTTTGATGGAAAATTAGATCCAGGAGAGATGCTGGTTAGAGTACCAAACAATCTTGTGAGTACTATACTAAACTGGGAATCTGGCAGAGTAGATTTTTATCTTTATCAGCTGTCACAAATACTAAAGCAAAATAAACAAATTGACTGTGTTAACAACCTGATATACTATTCTGTTGCCTCCCAATACTATAGACCAGTTCCTGAGATATTGTAGTTTTGATAAAGTTAAAAACATGTTGCTATTTATGATGTGTTGGAATTGGAATTGAAAGTTTTATGTCTTCTTTGGGGCATATTATCAGCAGCGCTGCAAGCAGTAGGCCAAGAGCAAGCCACACGGGAGGCTGTTTACTTGTTGCATCTTGAGCATCATGATTTTAAAGTTAAGGGAAATTTGTGGCCCTTGCTGACCCTGGCTGTCAATATGCAATGGATTTTATACTTTTTAAAATGTGCATTAATGTTTAGTGTGCATTGAGAACCTAGTATTCTCTAATACTTTTCAAAGTTGATTATATATCCAATGATAGTGTTCAAAAGTGACTTCTTATTTTGGGTGTGTCACTCCTTGGATGGCAATTGAAGAATCTGGAATGACAAGTGCTACTTTGTGCTTTTAATTAGTTTGCCGAGACACTGTGTCATATACCTCTTTAAAAAAATCTGTGATTTTTTTTTTCATTATAAAATTAGTTCAGATTTTGATGGGAAGATTCTTCCAGATTTCTCTACCATAGTATTTGGTATATGCAATATAAGCTGAGTATTTGTCTAATTTATGTTCATTTGTTTTCATTCCAATATTCATTTACCCTGGGAGCTTTCTGTTCCACTAGTATTTAAATACCTGTCGTATTTATGCTCTGTGCGAAACTGAAGAAATCTTACAGTGTGAAAGAATTTGGAGGACTGATGTAAGCCATCTTCAAACATCTCAATAATTTATTACTGTTGATTTCTCCCTGCTTGTGTACTTTTTGCTTTTCTCTACATCTGTTTTATACTGAATATGAATTTTAGTGACATAGGATTGCTCTGGTGATGTAGTATTAAATACAAAGGGATGTGTATTCCTCAGGATCTGTATTCCTTTCACCTTCTAGATGCCCTGGAGAGTTTCATGCTTGACTGTATAGAAGACAGAATGTAATGTTTCTCTGCGTACGTGGGCACTACATTTGCAAAAAACATCCATGAGGGTTAGACTTCTGAAATATTCAAATAGCTCTTGCAGGGTAACTGTGAAGTGATATTCAGTACAATTACTGATTTTACTTTTGAGGGAGCACTAAATTTTCCAACTGGAATGACGTCTGTGTCTTCATCACAGATTGCTGTTTGTTCTGTTCCTTTTATTTGGATTAATCTCAGAAAAATATGTATTATGCATGAACTCTGCAGATGCACTATGAAATCATGAGCCATCCAAACAGTGAGTTATTTTGTATTGCACAAATGCCAGTAAATTTGAAGTTACCAAATACTGAACCAATTCTCTACACAAGGACAAAGCTACTATGTGCATTCAGCAACTTTTGGAGGTTTTTTTTTCATTACTGCAGAGACCAAAATGAAAAGCCTCAAGTTGTCAATGAAGAAGAATTTGCTAAACAAAGAGCAAAGATTGTCTGTGCAGCCTGTGTTGCACAGGAAGCTGAGGACACACGGCAAGATATTCAGCTAGAACTGTGGTGCTGTTTTGTTGAACTTTATAGGCGTAACAGGCATGAGCCAGAATAAATTTAGAGAGCTGTTATGCTAACATCAACAATTACATATGCGTAGATACTGTTTCTGGAAATGCTGTGACAGATACTCAGGAAGAGAATATAGCTTTCAGCATTTTTAGGTATTTTACTATGTTTAGAATATGTATATTGTAGACTTCTTTCTTCTTTTATGTGTTTTCTCTCCTGCCACTCATAGCACGCTTTCCTGCAAAGCATTAACTTAAATGTTGTTTTATGAGTCAAGCCTTTTCAAGTCATTAGAGGAAATTTGGTTTTATAGTGTTCTTGGTTTAGTTTTTTTCATATTAAGAAAATAACAATCTTGCTTGTTATTTAAGTCTGTAAAGGATAAGTGGAAAGAGGTGAACTACATTTATTAGAATAATTTAGTGTTAGTTTGAGTGATACTATTACAATTTCAGTCTAAAATCACAGAATTCTCTTAAAGGCAATTCAAATGTTTCTGTTTTCTTTTTTCGACAACCGGCTGAACGTAAGCCAGCAGTGTGCCCGTGTGGCACAAAAGGCCAATGGTATCCTGGTTCATATAGGAATAGTGTGACCAGGAGGACTAAGGACATAATTCTCCCCCCATAGTCAGCACTGGTGAGGCCTCATCTCGAGTACTGCAGGCAATTATGGGGTCCTTGTTTCAAGAAAGATACTGAGGTACTGGAACAGGTCCAGAGGAGTGCAACAAGGATAGCAAAGGGACTAGAGGGAAAGTCATATGAAGAGAGGCTGAGGGAGCTGGGGTTGTTCAGTGTGGAGGAGGCTCCGGTGGGACCTTATCATGCTCTGTAACTACCTGAAGGAAAGTTATATACAGGTAGAGATACGGCTCTTCTCCCAGGCCACCAGCAATAGGAAGAGAGGGTATGGTGTGAAGCTGCACCAGGGGAGGTTCAGGTTAGGTGTTAGGAAACCCTTTCTCACAGACAGGGTGGTTAGACATTGGAATGGACTGCCCAGGGAGGTGGTGGAGTTGTCATCCCTGGAGTTGATTGAGAAAAGACTGGATGTGGCACTTCGTGCCATGATCTAGATGATTGTGGTTATGTTAAGTCATAGGCTGGGCTTGATGATCTCAGAGGTCTTTTCCAGCCTCATTTATTCTGTGAGTCTGTTATTCTGTGATCACAACCTAGTTTTTAGAAGAATACACATAGAAGTTAATTTTTATTTATTTTTAAGGACTGTTTTGACAATGACAGGAAAACCAATACCGGGGTGAAAATTTTGCATGCAGTTGTCTGTCTCAGATGCTTTAAACTTAATTTCTGGCAAAAACAATTTCTTCAAATATCCTGAAGGAACATCCCAATTTCTTTGTCAAGCTACTGTTATTTCTCTTTCTGCTAGCTTTTGCCTCAGTTAATGCACAGCTTCCACGACAAGAAAGAGAAATGCTGCGAAAAAACACTGCATTGTCTTGTAGTCAAGTAATGTAGGACGATGGTAGTTATAAGGCTGAGGATACTGCACTTGTTTTGATTGGAGGAGATTCAAGTGGGACCTTATCATGCTCTATAACTGCCTGAAGGGAAGGTATAGACAGGTGGGTGTTCGGGTTCTTCTCCCAGGCAACTAGTGATAGGATGAGAGGGTACAGCCTGAAGGTGTGCCAGGGGAGGTTTAGGTTAAATGTTAGGAAGCAGTTTCTCACAGGTGTTTAGACACTGGAATGGACTGCACAGGGATGTGGTAGAGTTGCCATCCCTGGGGGTGTTTAAGAAAGGTCTAGATGACTGTGGTGATGTTAGATCATAGGCTGGGTTTGATGATCTCCGTGGTCTTCCTTTTCCAGCCTCAATAATTCTGTGATGGTGTAATTTTTTTAAAAACATTGTTTTTCTGAAAGGAAGTTGAAGGTGCCAGATAATGAATTTTATGTGTAGAGAGAAAGCTGACTTCTTCACTGAAGAGAAGTTGGTCTAAAGGTGGAGAAAGACTGCCCTGATGGATAATGTGCTTTGGGAGTTAAAGCAAATCCTTTATTATTGCATTATAAAACATGTCTTTCTAAAGCTAAGTGTATAAAATGTAGTTTAACCTTTAAGTAGCATCTTAATGTATTCCACTCAATTTGACATTAGCATGACAATTAACAGATGGAGGGAAGGCATTTACAGGGATTGGCAATACAGCTGTCATTGACTCCTATGAACTTTCTGAAGGGAGCTGATATGTCAAGATGTGATTTTTTTAGTTGATATTGAAGTGTTAATATCTTCACATAAGAAGTAGTAATCCTTTAAAAAACCTTGCCCAAAAGTACGTCTGCAAACATTTTACATGGGTTTAAGAGAAGGTGGGACAATCTTGTGAATACAGGTCTATAGTGGTTTATTAGAAAGGTAAAAAAGGCTCAAAAAATCCATTTAGGAGTCTGGGAGGGTGTCTGGTAGAGATGACATACATTGCAATCTCTAAAATCATTGGTTTCAGTGTTCACAGTGAAACAGACGAAATTTGAATAATTTATTTTTTTTAGCTGAAAATCTGCTTATCTTTTATGAGAAGCTTTGCCTGCTTATTTCCATGGCCTATCTCATTCCAGATCATTTTTCTGTAATTGCTGGTGTTTCATCTGTTGTGTGCCTTACTTAGGAATTCTCCAGGTTTTGTGTTTTGTTTTGTTTTGTTTTGTTGCAGAATTAAACTTAAGGTCCAGCTGGGTCTATTATTAAGCCCTAAACAAAAAATTGTGGCAACAATGAGTATTTCAAAGTTTGATTTCTCATTTAAGCAGACTTGCTTAAGGGAAGGAAATGGATGGAAAGGAAAGGGATCTTTCCATACTCCAGTTAGATTTCTTAAAAATCAGGTGTTTTGCAGGCCAAACACCTTGTCTCAAGAATCAGTTTCAGTTTGGAACTTAACAATTCCAAAGTGTTTGAAGTATTTACCTGCAAAGAGATGAAGGCAGAAGAGAAAGTCTAAAGAGAATGAAATTGTTGTAACACATGTGCAATGGAAGGTATGGATAGCAGAGTGTAATAAAAAGCACTCAATTCTGGTGTGCTGAGGTCCTTCCATCAGGTAAGCTTTTGCAGAGAGCAGCATCACTGTGGCTTTGGGGTTGGATTAGGAGCAGATTCTGGTATTAAATATGCCTGTGTTTTCCAGATCCTTTGATTTTATGACTACAAAAAGTAACTGATATTATTATCATATTAATTGTTTCTAGTAACCTTTGTTTGTTATCATCTGAAAAATGGCCTGTGCAATTCCTTATGGCATAGCTTCACAGCAGTGAAATATCCCAAGGACTTTTTTGAAAAGATCTTTCAGCAGGGTAATTTACAGCCCTGTTTTGATATTTATCTTCAATTCTTTTGTTTGCGTGGAATTATTACCACATACTGTCCTGTAAATAGTGTTTCCAGTTCAATTCACAGCTAGTCAGTACCTGGAGAAGAAATTAAGTCTAGTGCCGTTGTATCACAATTAAGTTTACACCATGGAGGCTAAGCGTGATTTCACACGCATTAATACTATATCTCTGTACTACTGGGTTGCTCAAAGAATTGTATTTGGCACATGATTGCCATTCTGTCACATTCTCTAGAATATACGCAACTAACACAGAATTTACAACAGCCTTGCATTTTTATGCTGTCTTTATTCTGAGAGAAGGAGCTGTGCAGCCAGTATAGAAAATTAACCTACTAACTAGCTGTTAAACACATTTTAACAGTTCAAGTCAGTCTATCACTTCAGATTATATGTCCATTACATTTTGATTCCACACAAAGAGCCGTTTAGCTAGGTGGTACTCTGTATTGTCTAGAAGTGCTAAAACTGTTACAGACAGGATTGCAATTAGATAGCTCTTTCTTACCCCTGTTTTGAACAAAGCAAACCGAATTCTAGGTGCTCAGGCTTAATGTAGTGTCTCAGATGCAGCCTGATGAGTGCAGAGCAGAGGAGAATAACTTAACTCTGCCCAGTGGCTGATGGCATTAAATGATGTCTTCTCATCCTCCTATGGTGGGATATTCTTTTAAGACAAGAAGTCTTCTGTCTTGTATATAGAACTAATGAAGGATGTGTTTCAGATGTTCAAAGGAAAAGTTTTGTTCCCAAAGGAAAGAAGAAATGGAAAGTCTGTATCTTCAGTATCCTAAAGCTTTACTTTTGTTGCTGTACCAAGTGCAGTTATTATTGAGTGGCTTACAGCTTTTGTCCTGACATGTGTTTGCTTTAACATTTCAATACTCTTTACACACAGGAACATGAACTATTCCTGAAGAAATATTTCAGTTCTAATACAAATGCTTACTTTGAATA
This sequence comes from Upupa epops, assembly GCA_013397515.1. Taxonomy (NCBI): domain Eukaryota; kingdom Metazoa; phylum Chordata; class Aves; order Bucerotiformes; family Upupidae; genus Upupa; species Upupa epops. The sequence goes on from VZRI01005408.1 coordinate 25,645, forward strand.
TTTACTCTGTATTGCTGATATGAAGATGCAATTCATTCAGTTGACCCTTCCTCTTGCAATGTTGGGCTGTGTTCCAACATTTTAGATTGTAGTATTTCTGTAGGCTTCAGCTTGTAGCAATTCCTTCCTCTGTTTAGAGCTGTGGAATAGTAATTCCAGCATTAAAAAAACTCCTCATGCCTCCAGTGTGCATTCAACTGTTAATTCTGTCACTTAGTAAGACAGCAGAGATACTTTTACTGTGTTTTTTATAAGACTTCTGTCACCCTGAGGCTTCAGCCAAGTACCTGACCAGGTTAATTAAGGAACCATAGAATCATAGGTTGGTAGGCATTGGAAGGGATCTCAGGAGATCCACCCCCCTGCTGAGCACATTCTTCTAGAGCAGATCAGATAAAAACACTTCCAGGTTGGTTTTGAATATCTCTAGAGAGACTCCATGACCTGTGTGAGTAGCCTGTTCCACCCTCATCACCATGAAAAAGCTTTCTGTTATGTTCAGATTGAATCTCCTAAGTTCCAGCTTGTCCTGTTGCTGGGCTACACCTACAAGAGGTGTTCTCCTGATGCTCTTCCCTTTAGATACATATAGGCATTTTTGAGGTCTTCTCTCAGTCTCCTCCTCTCCTGGCTAAGCAGCTCTCTTAGCCTGTCCTCATGAGGAAGACGTTCCAGCCACTGATCATTGTCATGGCTTGTCACTGCACTCTTTCCAGTAGCTCCTGTATATCTTCTGCCGGGACACCCAGAGCTGGATATTCTGTATCTCCCAGACAAGAGACCTTCTCTGTTCTTCAGAACTGTATTATTATTAGGGGTCTGTCCTGGGTTATAGA
>VZRI01005411.1:0-35445 GCA_013397515.1 Upupa epops
CTCTCTTGCAAGGTTTAATTTCATGGAGGCCCTTGCTTTCCTAGCTGCATCCCTACATCCACTGACTAGAGTCTTATGCCAAGTGGCCATTCCTTCCTTCCATGACCTACAGACTTCCTTTATCCTCTTGGGTTTGCCCAAGAGACCTGGATCATGCAGGTCTTCTGACTCCCTTTCTTGACTTCCTACCTATGAGGACAGTCTGATTTTGAGCTTGAAAGAAGGGGTCCTTGAATGCTAACCCTTCTTTGGTTCCATTACCTTCTAGTACCCTGTCCCATGGGATTTCCTATAGCAATTGCTTGAAACAGCCAAAGTTGGCCCTCCTCAGGTCCAAGATTATGATTCTGCTAGGTATTCTGTTCCTGCCACACAAGATCATGAATTCCACCACTGCAACCAAGGCTGCCCTTAACCTTCACTGCTTCAATCAGACCCTCCTTTTTAGTCAGAAGAAGATCCAGCAGCAGTTCTCTTATAATGCATCAGGAAATTGTCACCAATGCACTGGAGGAACCTCCTGGGCTGGGGATGGCTGGCTCAGTAGGTCTTCCACCAAATATCAGGGTAGTTAAAATCCTCCATGAGAACCAGGGCCTGTAACTTCGAGGCTGCTGTCAGCTTCCTGTAGAAGGCCTCATCAACCTTCTTGTCTTGNAGTCAGAAGAAGATCCAGCAGCAGTTCTCTTATAATGCATCAGGAAATTGTCACCAATGCACTGGAGGAACCTCCTGGGCTGGGGATGGCTGGCTCAGTAGGTCTTCCACCAAATATCAGGGTAGTTAAAATCCTCCATGAGAACCAGGGCCTGTAACTTCGAGGCTGCTGTCAGCTTCCTGTAGAAGGCCTCATCAACCTTCTTGTCTTGTTCTTAGCCTCTAACAGACACCCACAACATTGTCACCCATGCCAGCCTTCCCCTTGATCATTGCCCACAAACTCTCAGCTCAGTCTTCATCCACCCCTGGACAGAACTCAACATATTCTAGTTGCTCTCTCATGTAAAGAGCAACTCCACCATCTCTTCTTGCTGGCCTGTCTTTCCTGAGAAGGACATAGCCGTCTATGCCCACATTCCATGTCCCAACAGATCATAATCTCCTGACTGAACAGACTTCTAACTCCTCCTGCTTATTCCCCATGCTGCGTGCACTGGTGTACAGACATTTCAGGGAGTGAACTGAGCGCTTCGATTTCATCCCAGGGAGGTGGGAGGCCTGTTCTTCATCAATACTAGACTGCTGCCACACTGGTGCACACCTAGCAACAGCTCCATCCCCCTTCAAGTCTAGTTTAAAGCTCTCTGAAACTATGAAGTGTATATTTAACTACAGAACAGTAGTTACATAGCTTTATGTGGGGGAAAAAGAAGATACCATTACTTCTACCAGTAAGAGAAGGTATTTTCAAGTCATACTACATACCACTAAACTACTCTAATACATCCCTGGGAAGGCAAGACAGGACACAAGGCAGCAAGCTGAAGGATGGGGAAAGTACTTGCCTGTTAACTTCCTGAGAGGGGAAAGCTTTATTAGTTATTTCAATGCTGATGGAAATGTGTGCTCAGATTTTGTGTGTTCCTGTGAGGGCTGAGCTGATATGTCTAAGTGCTTTGCTAGGGCAATGTTGCATAAGCAAGACATTACATTCGATCATGTTTTCACTACTGATAAAGAGAAAAATCAATAGAAATTTTAAAATATGATTAAAGACTGTCTATCCAGGAAAATGTTTCTGGATACTCATACCAATATAATCATAGCACTCTCTGTGTTAGTACAGATCTCTATCTTTGGAGTTTAGTATTTTTGTCCTTTTTATTTAATATTTTTGTGGTTTTGCTAAACCTGAACCACTTCCAAGGAAACACAAATAACACTCTAAAAGATGCTGTAAATCCTGAAATGACATCTTTATATAGAGAAGGTCTACCACTACAGCTACATCACTGAATTCCCTCATTTCATCATTCCTCGTGCTATACTCAAACTTTTTTAATACGTTCTAGCCTGTTGTTTTTCTCATAAGTAAAGTGCTGTAGAGATCAGCAAAGATGCAGAATCCTTTTAGAGAAGATGACTGCAATTGTTATCATGGTGAAACACCAGGCTCACATCACTGAAGACACTGTAATGCAACACATACGCGATTTGTGCAGAATAATGCTCATGCTTTCTAAACCACATATATAGCCTCTACTATGCTGAACTACTGTCTGCTGTTTGATAATACTGGATTTAATATTATGATAATGCAAAATGTACAAGAAGACACCTTTAAACATACAAACAAAAACATTTCAAAAAGCAAAAACTCTAATCTTCCCAGGACTCCAGATGGCACCATGATTTTTTTTTTTTTTTAAAAAAAGACTGTAAGGAAGTTGCTATATACATCTGCTAGCTTACTGCAATCCTCAACATATTGTTTAAAACCATTGGAAACGCCAAGGCTTGCCTGACAGGAATAAAATACATATGAAGAATGAGCAGAAATAGAAGTGAGGAGTTCAGAAAGTTCAGATTAATTCTCCAGTTAAGGCTTTCACAGATGGCTGTTAGTACTGGTCACATTTATATGAACTGCATTCCGCTGCCATTGACTTGTCATTGATTTCTTGCCAATTTTTCCTCCATTAATTTTATTGCCTTAGATTTTTTTTTGTTCATCACATAGAGAATACCTCTACAAATAAGAGTTACTAACCTCCTATTAGAACTATTAAAGCTTGGAGACATCAAACAACGCCTTCTATTTTGTAAGAAATACAACAGAACTCTTATTGATGTAGGTGCAAATAAAGACTGAATTCTACAAATCTGACTTATTTTTTAATTTAAAAGGACAATAAAGATTTTTTTCTTAGTTTATCTTTGGCTGCATTTCAAATGACCCAAACTATGGACTGAGTAAGAAATTCAAAACAGAAGCAGCACAAAGAGTTAATACATTGTGTGAATTTAAAATAAAAAGGAATTAAACATGTTAGCGAAATACTTTTAAAACAAAGCACTCTTTTTAAACTGGCCACTGCTCAGAGGACAGGTTAGCAATTTATGGTGTGGGAGGACAATCCATTCATCTCTGTTGAGCAGCCCATAAGACTGCCACAGAGAACTGGGAGCCAAAAGCCATGGTGCACTGAACAAATCTGTGAGAGGCAAATTCTCAACTTCTGTTAGTTTTTGGCTTAACACCCCACACCAAACCCATCAGAGGGGTGTCATTGGCAGTACTGCCTCTGTATTAAGTAAGAAATAGTAGCATCTTGCTTCTTGAGAAAGAAACTCAGCAGGAGTCAGAAGATGATGAGAACACATAACCTCTGATTTGGAAATGAAAAATAAAACAGCACTTACAAGAGGTTGCCAAAGCCTTGTCTGCAGGCCAAAGTCTCCAACTGTTTTGATTAATGTTGTATGGGAAATGAACACATAGTCTGGGACAGAGGAAATGAACTGGCAATGGGATGGTGCTGACAATGTTGACAGACTTAAATACATTACATTTGAGAAGCAGCTGACTGCAATTACTTATTTGCAAGAGACTGGTACGTATATATTTGTACACACACAAAGTACAAAGATAAAGTGACATTTAAGGAAGGATGTTGCATGATTCCTTTGAATTTGAAGGCAATGCTGGTCCAGGGCCCTGAAGAGCTATCTATTCAACAGAGCTTCATTTGGACCAGTTTTTAGTCCTAATCCTTGATCATTCTCATCTTCAATGCAGTTACAGGAACCAGACATGTCACTAACACTTCACTTCTTCTAGACCATAAGATTCAATAACAGACTATTATCACGGCAGTCTTCATGCCTTCATAAGAATCACAAAGCCTTCTCCAGCACCAAAAAGCATTAGCTGTCACCGTATTTACTTTTGATACTAGCTACTGGTCTTGACAACCGTAGAGATGATTTGAACTTTTTGGTGATTTTTCTTTTGCAATGCATAGCTATTTATTGCTGTAAAATCTAAGGTCATACTTGTGTCTCCATCATTCATATCTTAGGGACACCTCCTCCTACCCAGAAGGCATTTCTAATTACATTTTTCCAAACTTGTGGTGTAGCTAGCATGTCTCATGTCAAAACTGTAAACATCGAACTAGTATTTTTGTCTAGGTAGAAGGCTTGACCTGTGAACCAAACTAACGTAACACCATTTGCAGAAGAGCTCTTCTGGCAATGGTCTGACTAGAGATGTGGACTATATGTTAAAAACCTTTGGTAAATTATGCTTGGTAAATTATGCTATTATATAGAAAAAGCAAGTAAATAGCTGTAAAGTAAGCAGTTTATATTCCAAGTTCATTTAATCTTTAAAGAAAACAAGCTGAATAAATATAGGCTTTTATTATTTCTTCTACGAAGAAGAATTCCTTTATGAATAAAATCCTGAATTGGCATTTTTACTTCAATTGAAACTTGTAACAGGAGAGCAAATCTTTAGTGACTTTAATCAGAAACATTAGGGCTTTAAGTCTGAACAATTACTATTTCAGACTTACTATTTCACTATCTGATAAAACTTCATAACTCTGGGGAAACTAATTTAAAAGAAAGACCTGAGATCTAGACAAGCTGCTGCAAATCTAAAACTAGTCATCCAAATTGGAAACAAGAGAGGATTTCAGTTTACCTGATAAATATCCATCTGAACCATAGTGGTATAATTAATGAACAATAACGAACAGAAGAACAAGATAACTACTTCAAATCCCTCGTTTCAAAACATACTACAAGTGGAAGAAAACAGATCTCAGGGTAATTTTATGTTGTAATGTGAGCTACATTGTAATGAAAAAGAAAGTATGTCTAACTATTTAGGCATTAGTTAAAAAAGAGAAAAAGAAAAGCAATGTAAGTTGCTAAATTGCTATATGATCCTTTTGACTAGCTTTAACTAGACTCTTCAAGGTGTTTGGGGGTAAATTTTATTCTTTGTAGTTGATATTTTAAATATTACTTAGACTGTTAGGGAGTTAAGATTTATTAAGCCCTGATTCAGCAGAATATTTAAACTTCTAATTAAATCTTTCCCTATTCAGCAAAGAAATGCACATATACATTTATGTCCCTGACATTACATAGAGTACTGTAAAAAAAAAAAAAAAACACAAAAGGAATTTGGAGAAAATGACCTTTAAAAGAGAATTAAATTACTCAGAAAAAGAAGAAACATATATATCTTACTATAATCAAACATGTTTCCTTAATGAACTTAAAAATGGTTTATTGCAACAGGATAAGTCATCCCAATAAGAATGAGGTGATGATAAAGCTTTGGTAGATTAAACCAACCAAAGGCAACCAAAGAAGAAATCATGAAACAACAAGCAAATGGAATCAAAGCTAGCAACCTTTTACATGCACAACAAAAGCAGAAAGCCTTTCAAAACCTCTTTAAGGTCAATACATGTACTCCAAGAGAAGCCAAATTCTTTGCATATTGTTCCTTTAGCAGAAAGAGGCTATTTTTATTCCAGAATACTTCTCTATGGAAGACTAAAAAGATCTATCTGAAACTGAAGTGACTATAGAAGAGATTCCAGGACATTTTTACATTATGAACAATACCAAAACACAAGGACCAAACACCATTCACCTAAGACTTACAGGGAAAGTCAAATAGCCAAAATACTCATAGAAGTGAATAACAATACACTTAAAATCACTCTGTCATCTGTGCAGTAGGAAGGGGGAAAAATATGGTACCAACATTTAGAAGAATGTCAGGATAGATAAGTGAAATAACATGTCTGGAAATCCGACATAGATAGAAACCGTAAGAAAAAACTTAATTCATCTTTTGACAAAAATAATGTATTTCAAGAGAGTCAGCCTGCCTTCTGTTACAGGAAATCACCCCTCACAAACATGAAAGAATTCTCTAAAAAGGTCAGCTCAGTGCAGTTAAAGTGATCTACTTGATAAAAGTCAACATATATTTCTAAAAGACTTTCAACTAATTTCTCCACCAATGCTTTGAAAGAAGCCAAGATGCTACAGCATGAAAGGGAATGTCATGGATAAGCAATGACTTAAAAGACAGGAAACAAAATGTAGAAATAAATGATCTGCCCTCATGAAGAGGGGAGGTCACTAATGTATTCTGCAGGGATGTGCACTATGACTGTTGAACACTCACAGATGGAAAAGGGAGTGAGCAGTTAGGTGACAGAAGTTCAACAATACAAAGTCATTCAAAGGATAAAGAGCAGCAATAAAGAATTGCAGAAGGATTTTCAGTTAGAGAAATTTGGCACTATAAAGAGACAAAACATGATTAAGAAAAACATGAAGTGATGTATGTTAGGCAAGTTGAGAAATCCTAATTTCATATATAAAACAGGCTCTGGGGTGACTTATCATTCCAAATCAGGGCATTGTGGGTTATTATAAATAGTTGCATAAAAATACCAGCTCAGAATCAGACTGAAGACAAAACAAATGTCAATCACTGTGTGAGAAAACAAGACAAAGCAGTACAAGGAACCACAAGTAAATTATGATGCATCAGCACTTTCCATATAGGACCCAGTTCCAATCCTCTCTCCATAAACGATATACAGGACCTTGAAAAGTTTCAGAGGAGGGTGGCAAGCGGGATCAAAGCTATGAAAAACCTTCCTTATGAGAAATGAGTACAGCAACAGAAGGACACAAGGATAGTTTAACCAATAAAAAAGCTAGAAGAAGGCATAAAATCTATGGCTAAGAAGAAACGAAGCTCCAAAAATGAAGCCTGGAGAAGGAAGACTATCAGGTAAGATTTTAGCTCTCAGCATAGCTCTACCAGTAGTATACTCTTGATTCATTTCCTGATGGGCTTACCTCCCCCTCTGTAGTCTAGGGTTGTGAACAAAAGTTTCATTGCCAAACAGTTGAAAACTGCAGTCTTAAACAAAGGGAAAATTCTTAATCATTTTTGGGTCATGTTTTCAGAACTTCTACAAATTATTCTTTCCCTCTCTCCTGACCTCAAACATCAAAACAATCCCTCTCACAATCTCTTCTATTTGCAGTGTGAACATTGATCATCAAGACAACAAAAAGTAAATAAAAAAATATTCCAGTGGTAAATATAGAATTTTGAAAGATGTTTGGTTTGGGGCTTTTAGGGTTTTTCTTTTTTTTTTTTTCTCCCTGTCAGGAATGTTATTCAGAAATTCTTGCCAGAAAGTATTATGACTTTCCTCTTCAGTAAAGGGGGATCATGATCAGGAAAAACATGCAGAAAGAAATGGGACACACTAAGTAGGATATTCAGATTTCATATAGACTATTTCTGTTAATGCTTTTATTCAAATCTACTGCATATGTAGTAATGAAGAGATGTATTAAAGGCTTAACAATGGGATTCACATACTCAGAGAATAACGTAGGTTGAAAGGGACCTCTGGAGCTTGCCTTGTTCAATTGTCTTGCTTGATGCAGGACTAACCAGATCAGGTTGTTTGGAATTAACCAGTTGATTTCTGAGTGTCTCCAAAGACAGAGATTCTACAACCCCCGTGAACCCCCTCTTTCAGGTTACAACCACTCACACTTTTGTTTTTTCTTCCAAATGCTAAACAAACTGATTCTGACTCTACTGAAGACAGAAAAAAGGCCATGATGGCCAGAGAACAGTCCATATTCAGTATTAAATGTCACTTCTTCAGGGTAATCCTTCTGTTCATATAGACTTTAATTCTTAGAAAGGCTTTGTAATAGCAGCACAGCTCAGCCATGCTCATAAGTAACAGAAAAAGTCAAAATCAGAAAAGGAACAATTCTCATGAAGTTTCACATATCTACTATGGTGCTATAAGTAAACTTTGTGTCTGGAAGGTGCAGTTATAGTCTCACACATATGGCCAGAACATGCAACTTGGCTAAAGGAAGCCCAATTCAAGCAGTCTGGAGTACACCATGGGCCCTGACTACCACTGAAACAGGATGCTGGCTGCCAGCACTGGAATACACGACTGCAGAGCACTCCTATACCTTCCTGGACCATTTCTAGTCTCAAGGACAGCCCATCAAACTGTCATAGTGCCATACAGACACAAACTAAGTAGCTATGGAGTCATAGAATCATTAAGGTTGAAAAAGGATCTGCAAGACCATCAAGTCCAACTGTTAACTCAAGTCCAATCTGCCCATACAACCATGTTTCTTGGTGCCACAAGTACATAAGATTTAACAGCTCCAGGGATGGTGAGTCCACCATCTACTGGGGCAACCCACCAAGCCCTGACCACCCTTTCAGTGAAGGAATTTTTACTAATGTTTGAGCTAAACCTCCTCTAAACCTGTTGAGGTGTCCACCATGGGCAACCAGTAACCCAACCAGTCAACTGACTTACAGGATCAGGAATCAGCCAAAAACCACAAACCTCCTAATCACAGCCCACAGAAACTGGAGGCTGCAGAACCTTCCAGAAGCTCCTAGAAGCAACGGTGTTTGCAGTGCAAACACAGAATCAGAAACAAACAATTCAGTAAAGTAATGTTGCCTAATTAGCTATAATTGAAGTAATTCACAGGGAGAGTGATCAGAGGCTGGAATGAGGGTTGAGGCAAACCTCAAGCAATGTGACCTAACCTTAGTTAGTTCTGCCTTAGACTGTGGGATGAACCAGATGGCCTCCAACTGATCCTTCTAAACAATTTATATATCATCCTCTGATTTATACTAGTGCATATAGATTAAACAAAGTCATGGTAATCAGTGGTCAAAGTGAGCTCTTTCAGTAACTGAGTGGACGGCTGTGAATACCTAACATTACGAGAAGTTGCAGTGGAGTCAATCCAAAAGTCAGGCCAGCCCAGGGCACATATACCCTGATGAGATGATACGAAAATGCTAAAGCAGGTACAGAACTTTATTCTGTTTCATAAATAACACAGAGGATCTCTCTGGGGATTTGCTATGTGTCCTCTTGAACTCACTAAGCTCTAAGTAATGACAGTGTCCTGTGGCCAGGAATGCCGGACATTAACTGCAGCCAGCTGAAGAGCCACCTCTTTTTGTGTGCTTTGAACTCCTGCTAGTTTTGTTTTAGTTCTTTGATGGGCAATTAATTCCTCTTCTCATGTCAAACACTACTCATCATTTACTAATACACTGTCAATCACTCAACTTTCGAGTTTATTGCCTTTTTACACATGTCATTACAGAATGACAGGACCCAATGAAATTGTGACTGCAGGGTGTACATATGACTTGGAGAGATCTGAGACTTGACTAGACAAACCTGTGTGAAGCTAAGGCTGCTCATGAGGAAAAGTTCAAGTATTTTTCCAAAACTTCCAAGACAACAGCTTCTCATCCAAGCATGCACTCCAGTCATTCAAGGACCTGGACAGAGCTGTGTTTGTTCCTGATAGACGAGTTGTATCACCAGGTCACTGGCTTTTGAATCTGAAGCATTTCTTGTTACCCGCTGCTGATCTGACAGATGTTGAGTAAGATAGAGGACAGTGTTAGTTCATGTGGGACCTGGCATATGAGAGCTTTCTGTATTAAAAATAGCTGCCCATCTCAGAACTGTGAGATATAGCGAAAAAGAAATGAGTGAAGACAGGATAATGTCATCCTAATGATTCATGCCATGTTGCGCAGCTGGGCCAATTATACTTTATAACTGACTGATAAGACAGGATACTGAGGTATTTTCCTCCAACATTGTCAATGATTTGTATTCCCTATATTATACTTTAAGATCCCTGTTTTTTTAGAAACTGTTTCTACTAAGTTTTGAATCCCTCACAAACTTACATAATCAGCATACACCAAACTCATCCTGGAAAGTAGTCCTCTGGCAGGCAGCAATTCCTCCATCCAGATAGAGCGCCTTCTGTCTAGTTCCCAAGTTCAGCCTACACCAAAGATAATAGATCAACACCTGCCAAATACTGATCTCAGGGTTAAAGCACACCAAGAAAGCACACCATTCACTTAGGGCATTCGTAATTCCTCATCTAGATTTCTAATTTTTTTAAAATATACAGCAAATAAAGAAATTATTAATTTTAATGTTCCACATAATCCCTGAACATGTTGAAAGGAAAAAGATGTGTTGTAGGATATTAACAGGGGACTGGCATAATCAAAACACGAAAGGCAGGAAGAAAGAGGGCTTAATCTTCAAAGAAAATATTAATTCAAAAAAGCTCATGCTAAATATGTTACCTTTCAGACAGGTAGTAAGAGATATATCTGGTCTCCCTGCAATAATTACAGTTTTAAAAGATACATATTCTTCACTGCTATAAAAGAAGCCTTATTTATTTGTTAAAGGTCCACCAAGAACTGATGAAAATCTTTTGACTTGCTTGACTTCACCAGGTGGTGGTTCTGATAACTCCTGGAAATTCCAGCCCCCAGCAAAGTGTGTTGATAAGGACTAGAGATTTGAACAGGATAATATATATTTCACTCCAAGATACATCTTTTAAAAATAACTTAGAAAAAGAATGTTCTTAACCTTTTATCTGTAGCACTCTGCCAAGTCAATCATTCATCTTCCTGTCACATTTGAAACAAGGTAACATTTTGTAAGATAAATCTCAAACTGGAGCAGAAGTTTTATCACAGATTTGGAACAGAAAGTAATGCTGCTATTAAAATCTTGTCTTACTAACAAATATATCTGCTGCCATTACTGAGGTTGACCATCCACTGCATTTCAGAATGTTTTACTGGATTTATGATGAATGCATTTTGATGGAAAACCAGATGAGATTGAGTAGAAGATGTGACCAATACATTTGCTCTGGCTCTGTCTTCACCTGCTTGCACTATAATGAAAAAGAACTTTTTTCTCTCTCTAGACTCATAGTATATCACTGTTTACTGAAAATAATGTTTAATGACATCTGTGTGTTCATGTAAACTTGCTCAAAGATCAAAGAAAAATATACTTAAGTGAATTCTTTTAGTTAAATCATATAGAAAGAGCTCAGTATATACTTCATGTTTCTTGATTCTTAGGTTCCGAAAGAGATTTGAACATTTTCCAGACAGAGGTTGCCTTCTCCAAGATTGACACAGATTTTTCAATGTTTTCAAAACATAACCGATAAAATATCTTTATTCTAGAGACAGAGCCCATAAAGCTAAAGGGAATATAGGCTTTTGGAGACATTTTGTTCCTTCAGGACTAAACAAAGGGGATCATAAATCCCAAAGCTCCAGCTTGTGGCTTTCCGCTAGGGAAAACACCATCTAAGATGAAAAATAATTGCTCACTCTTTACTCTTTTTGTCACAAAATACAAAGCACATTTGGTTTGAACAGATGCACACTGAACTTGGTGGAAACAATCCATTGATTTCAACAGGAATTGGATTGGGTTCAAGGTCTCAAACTTGCTACTTGATTTGAGCATTAATTTGGTATCATGGGTTAAAGTATGTCTGAAAACCTTCAGATTCCCAAATGGAAGCTGGAATTTGAAAGCCTGTTTAGACATGAACTAGTTTAAAAACATCTGTACGAATTGCAACATGCAAGTTAAATTCATGTTAGAATGCCTAAATATGTTCCTTCAGCACTAGCTTTCAGCTTTACATAAAATTCTGACACCAGCAAGGTCATTTAAAACTATTCTAACACTCTTGATCAGTGCCAATGTCATGAAGTCTGTCACTGTGAGTGTGTTTAAAGCAACATGTTACTATTTTAGGGATTTGGAGAATTAATACCATGTGTCCGCTTGATGATTTCTTCCTTCTCACCCTGTCTACCCCCCACCATTAAAACGTAACTGCTATTGAAATAGTAGTTAACCATGCATGTATTCGGTGGTCAAAGTGGAACCAAGAAGGAAGAATTTTTTTCAAGACTGGATCACAGAATGGGTAAGGAAGAGAATCACAAACTCCATTCTCTTACAGCAGTCTGTTGCTTTACTTTCTGAAGCCTGTCGTTGTACCAACAGGACATTGCTAACAGCTCCTGGGCAGGTCTTTTTGGATGCAGAAATACCTATTCAATGAAAACATCTAAATAAATAAGCAATCTGAACAAGACGTACAGGACTGGGGAGGCTTCTATGTGTAAGAATGAGATTTTGCAGAAACATTTGGAAATGTGGGCAGATTCTTTTGTTTTTTCTCCAAAGAAAACTCGTACTGAGGAATGCAAATATCTTTGGGGGATAGAGTATAAATACCACACTGTGAAAAGCAGGGTCCTGTAGTGAAAAATTCCTGAAGCAGTGTTAGAAAATTCATTGACAGAAATGGACTGTAATAGGAAGGAAGGAAATTCTGGCTGCAGGAGGTGTTTTTAATGAAATAGCTCAAGATCTCCTCCTTCCTGTCTTGCCCTTGATGCTATATCACTCACTGATTCTAAATGCTCTAAGCTCAGCTACACTCACTTCCTCAAAACAAATTGTATTATTTTTCATGTTCTTTGCACAGATGTTTAACGACCACCAACCAGCAGCCCAGCGTTAACTGAGACTTAGTTCTGTTGCACACGAACAGAGTTCCATCTGCTTCATTTCAAGTGAGAGGCACCTGCCCTAACAATGTTCTTATTTTCTAAGGCTGGTTAAAGGTAGCAAAGTGTTGATGCCTACCCTAGGCATTTTTCACCTTGCAAGGTAGGTAAAATATTTACACTGATTAAAAACATTATTAAAAATATAATTTCTGTTATGAAAATTGAGTAGCTAATGTGGTTAGAGATTCTTTTTGTTTCATTGTGAATATTCTATTCACAATATTCAATTTGAGTACAAGTTGCAGTATTTGAGGTTTTTTGAATAATTCAGATGCATTCATTTACTCTTGATTAGTGGATCAGGTTCTTCAAAAAGTGTGTATTTATTTTATTTTATGACATGTACCATTAATAATGTATTACATTTCTCACAAGCTACTTTTTAAAGAAAGCAATAAAAATATGCAGGGAGACAAGACTTCTGAATAGATATTAAGGAACCATGGAGCCACTTAAGCTGTCAGTTTGAGACTAGTCTATTATAACTGCTATTTCTCAAGGAGGAAAAATCTTGATAATGCAAAAGGGTGACTAAACTGGGTTGAACAGATGATGCAGTGCCAGAGAACTACAGTTCAGCTTTCCATACAGTAAAGAAGGCAATTATATTTCATGCCATCACTGTGATGAGGATGTGTTTGGAGAACAGCTTTGAGTTCTTTTTTCTAAAGTAGTATATCGAACTCTGAATTATCAAATACTGTCTGAAAATTGCAGTAGGGAAAAGGCCAAACAAAACTATTAGTACCAGTAGTAATATTAGTTATGCCAAATGAAACATAAATCACAGTTGCAGAGTCGGAGGACTTTAAAGGACCTGAAAATATTTGGTTATGCAGAAACTCTTCTGAAGAGGGGCCATTTCTGCAGACATTAAAGAAGTGGCTCCTAGGAGATATGATTAATCCGAGTGAGCTGTGAGCTCTGCTAATTGTCCAGATGTCCTTGACAGACTGCACAAGCACATGAGAAATGCCCTATTCTGTGAGACCAGAAGTATGTCCAGCTCTGTGTTCTGGCTCTGGTAGGGACAGCTGGATGTGCTGCTCAGAAGGATCAAGTGAACTTAGTCCAGACACCCTCCCCCAATACTCCAATACACTATAGAGTTAGAGCTCTTAGAAGCTCTACCACATCCACCCCTTTTAGTATCTGCTTATAGATCTGCTTCACATGAATATGTGTAATCCTTTACTGACCGTGTTGTATCTTATCTCCCTGTACATGCTCCTGTGACAAATAAGGAGGTAAGTATGGAGGTAAATCAATTGCAACTAATTAAAATGTACCTGTCCCTCATGAGTAAAATCTTAATCTGTGTTTAATTTTTTTGAAAATAGGATTTTCATTCTAGCCTCAAATATGAAGATGTGACAAGGATGTGGTTAGAACGAGTAAAAGTGGAATAATAATTACAAGCCTTGAAGGATACAGGTTTTCATGCAAAGCGTCCAAAAGGGAGCATCTGACATGTGCAAGAAGTTGACTGTAAAACCTGCCATGCTCATATAAGTTTTAATGATAATTTCATTCTATTATGGAATTCAACTCCTGAAACACCATGATAACTTTAGAAACCAGGATGACAATTATCATATTGAATGCCTTCCATGAACACACAGTCAGCATAACTGTTTTCTTTTAATTTCACTTGTTGGTAATTAGATTAAGATTAGGAAGGCTCAATTATATTCGCTAGCTTCATTTCTAGCATCACACTTAAATTGCTGTACAATGCAAACTCCCTTAAACAGAAATTGGGAGGTAAATTCATTTTCATTAAAAGCTTTTATTTTTGCTGAAATTGTGGTAATTATGGAAAGACCAGAAAGGAATAAGCTGCCAGAGTATCCACAGATATTACCTAGACCTTTTCTTATTCTCCAACTTTACTGTCTTTTTTAGGGATAGAAGTACATGAAATAATACTTACTGATTTGTACAAATCACCTTTGTGATGGTTGTTTCAATACCTATAATTTTGCACAGTACATTTTCCACTATAAATTAATGCTTAACACAACTAAAAAGAAATTTTATAGACCATTTACTGTAATAAATAAATGGTTTTATTTTTTTATTTATTTAGTAAAAAAGATTACAATAACCTTGATTAATTCAGCTTTTCTTTTATTGAGCAGTGTTGTTAGTGTCTACTCATATCAAACTTCTTAGACTTGTGCTGAACAGTAAAAACCTCTCTAGAGGGTCAGCACTCAATTGATCACTGCATTTCAGACCCTTCATGAAAACTATCAATTACAGAATCAATAGTCACAAACTCTGGCTTTTTGAATTACTGCTCATAATCTGTGCACAAACGAGCACATTCCTCTGCAGAAAAATCTGTAAGCCCTTTAGTCTCTACAGCTACCATAAATGCCATTTAAGAAAATGGCAAATCAAGTTTATGAAGTCTGTGTGAAATACAATATGGAGTGTAACTTTACCACATGCCTGCTCTTCAAGTTAGGAACTGTATTGCAGCTGTATAAAAGAATAATTTTCCTACTCTGGAAATGAACTATCTGCACTGAAATCACATGCAGTACTTCTTTGAATTTCTATTTGCTATTATTCTTACATTTTTATGACACATGGGGTCTGTGAAGGTAACGATGACCAGGCAACTTAGTTGTAAGGATGTAAGTTGCAAGAAAAAGGTGAATAACTCAGACGAAGAGGAGTATTTCTGAGTAGTTAAAAAGCTTTATGATACAAAGACTGAAGTCAAGGGGAAGATGGAAAGGATATTACTTTAAGAATATAATAAAAATCCACAGCACATATTTACATTACTGTGTGTATTTATGTCCTGCTGAACTGAGAACAAGGCAAATGTAACTCATTATTTATCATTTCCTTCTTACCCACATCCATGTTTTTATTGCGTAGGTACATTTCTCATGTTAAAACTTATACCCTAGGTAATCAAAGAGCTGACTCGCAGAACACTATCAAAGATGATATTCATTCAGACTGAAATCACCATTGTGCTGCAAATTTATACCACTGGTCTTGCTTAAAGTTGTTTCCAACTACAGCCTACTGTGACCTTGTATAGTAGGTGTTTCTGGAAATTGCATGATTTGAGGGCCTTTCTGGAAAGCTGAAAGTTGTCAAACTGGACAGGTCCTAATTCTAGTGTATCTAGCATCTGAGACAGATACAATGTGCTATCTGAGGCAGCTGCTGTTGCATTATAGGGTTTTGGCAGCTTGTTCTTGACCTTGTAAAGAACATGGAGTGTTCATAGGATCATAGGATGTTAGGGGTTGGAAGGGACCCAAGAGATCATCGAGTCCAACCCCCCTGCCGGAGCAGGACAAAAGTATCTAACACAGATCACAGAGGAACGCATCCAGGCGGGCCTTGAAAGTCCCCAGAGAAGGAGACTCCACGACCTCCCTGGGGAGTCTGTTCCAGTGCTCTGTGACCCTCACAGCAAAGAAGTTCCCCCTTGTGTTGAGGCGGAACCTCCTCTGCTAACACAGCCCAGGAAGTAATGATTTAATAATTAGTACTAAATGATCACAAGCAATGGTGTAGGCTGGAGTAAACTTGTGAAACCTTAGAGAGAAGTGGTTTGAAACATGCACAGAAGGAGCTGCTAAATATTGAAACAATTTACAGAAAAAGAAGGATTTTAGTACTTTGCTTGTTAGAAATGCCACTGCCAGATTTGTGTGCCTATGCAACATGGATGAAGATATTCAAAGACATTCCCAACCTGCAGATATCACCTAGGTCAGTCCAATAAGTCATTCTCACCAAAGTGCTATTTCCCTGCATACGGCTTTCCTTCAGCTGTTAAACCAAAGCTGAGGGAATGCAATTTCATTGGCATAATTGTTTTCTTGTTTTGTTGCAGCCACAGGTTGTTCAGATGAAAGTGCTTAGGAAACAGGTAAACTCAAAAACAAGACATTCCTTTGCACTCAAAAACTGCCTTTTTTCATGAAGAGATAGACAATGTGCTCACCAATTTCTCTGCTTTATGACAAGGCATCTTACAGGGTTTTTTCACTCTTGATGTTTCTCCTGCAAAAAAGAAACATTATTTAATGTTTTCATTTGGGTCCTCTGAGGTACAGGTGCACATGCCTAAGCACAGTTGGCTCCCTGTTAGCTTTCCAAAAGACTTGTCATAGAAAAGAAAGTGATGTGCCAGCACAGCATTTAGCAAGGGAGTGAAGAAAGGGAAGTGGAAACCCAGCAACTACGCTTACCTTCTTAAATAGATTCTGTTCTACACTACAGGAACACACTTCTCTGCATGGCTGGTTCTTGTGCTAGTTAAGCAAAACTTGTCACAGGAAACAAAAATATTTGCCAATTTGGCTTGGATGCAAAACCTATTCTTTGTTCCTCTGCATACATCAAATGTCAGCCCCTCTACATCCTTCTGACAGGAAGCTGGCATGACAGAGAAAACACAACCAGGTGCATCCTGGCAGGCAAAACCATTCTGAAGAGGTTAGTAGTCACACTTGTTGGGAGAAGGGGGTTAGGCTTGAATAATTTGATATCCACCGATCACACTAATTTTTGTACCTAGAATACAGAATATAGTATTTTATGCAAATACTAGGTTTTGGATTAATTTGATTTTAGTAATCTAAAAGGCAGAGATTACACATCTCTAGCTCTCCTCCATCATCAGCTGGGCACGTGCAAATTCTGAATTTTTAGATCTGAGGGAATTGCCCCTGCAGGTACCTTTTCAATGAGTATCCAGATTAATGATGCTTGAGACAATTAACCTCAACAAAACACCTCCCAAAACCTGATATATCTGTCCTTGGCTGTTGTGTCTAATTAGAAGCACACAGAAATAAATTCTTTTTATCTAATATATCTAATATCTAATATATTTTTTATCTAATTTCTTTCTATTCAGACTACTGGATAGATATGCTCTCATTGTAATTAGATTCAGGTACTCACTTTACATCAGGTGTTCTGAGCAGAGAAAACATTAACATTCTTGAATATTCACTTCATTTCATATTACTCTATCAAACATTTACATGCAAATTCTTTCAAATTTTTCAGCACAGATCTTCAGTATTAGTCTTTTCTTGGTCTGCTCTGAGTGTCTTAGTAGCATTTTTTGGGAGAATTTCAGACAAGCAATTTCAAAACAGCAATATGCTTCAATAGCTGCCTTTTGTAGACTGAGGTGGCAGCTTTTGGGCTGGCAAATTTGATCTTTTCTTTAATATGGAGTTATAATACACTGAAAAAAAATACATTTATGATTCAATAGACTGAAATCTGATAAAAAACATTTAAACAACCAAGTAGATTCACTGTGTGTAATCATTGCAAGAGAGTGATTTCAGCTAACAAAAGGGATTTCTTACTATGCTTCACTGTGAAAATTTTAGTTTTCTATGGATATAGCTGTGCCACATATTATTTGCAGCACATCAGCTGCAAATGTGACCCTCTAGATTATTTTTCTGCATTTAAAATACTTGTTTAGAATTTCAGAGACTTGTTTTCTTTGCCAATTTCCTCAGCATTGTTTTTTATGAGCCAGTCGGCTCAGACAGTCTAATCCTTTTAGATGTCAAGGTTTTGTATTACATTTCCTATGTTACCAGGCAAGCAGAGTGCTAAATGCCTCCCTGCAATTAAAACAAACAAACAACAACTTGGATCTACCAAGACAGGCAGCTTTGACTTTGTGCACACCTACATAATATAATGAATATTTTCAGATTATATATAGTAAGTGGTGTGATGCTCAGTGATGGTATTTCTGTCTTGTACTTGGAAATCAGAGAAAATTAAATTGAGAATATGCATATTTATACATAGACTGATCAAACATCTTTATGTTCTCACTGAACTTCAGGTTTTTAAACCATTCTGGTCCATTCTAGTCTCTCCAGCTGGAATCAAGCTATAGTCCTAGCTCTCATGCTGCAACAGCAAGAGTGCCTCTATATTTGCTAGTAAACAGCCCTTTAGGTCTACCAGGTACAAGGGCTTTTTTCAGTAGCCCTAAAAACATATCCTGGTATGTCTTCTTTGCCATTACAAAACTTGATCTGTTGGTTTTATCAGATATTATTATGCAAAACAAAAATGTTATGTATTTACAAAGTTTTAATGACTAAAATTAGCAATTCTGCACAAAGCCCAGTGTATCTTGGTACATCCATAAGCTAGAAGTGTTCCTTATTTGACCTGCTTGCCTTTGTCTTTATAGTTGTTTTTCCTAAACCATTCGAAACATTTACCTTCCCCTCCATGTGCTCAACCCACTTATAATAACTTTATTTTTTAGAGATATTTTTACAGTCCTATCTTAAATTAGTCTCTTGAGAGCTGTATACTGTCTTATTGTAATCCTATATGCCTGTAAACTGAAGCTGGATCCACATAGCAGAAAAGACAAAAATATGTCTTTTATACAACAACTGACATTTGGAAAGTTTATAAAAGCTTGTAGGTGCAGTCTTTTATCATCTCTGATAACAACTCAAGCTAAGCACAGGTTGAAAGGAATTTGTTAGTTTAATCTCATTATGTTAATCAACTCTTTTACTACAAACATAACAGCTGCAGCAGCAGCAATGAATGACTTCATTTCAGTGCCTTAGAAAATGTCTTGTTCTTCACACATCCTACTTGTCTGCTCTAGAACACATCACAGCTGGTGGCTTAAAGCTGTGGGCTGAAGAATAGTACAATGCTTCTAGGCACTTGTTTTCTCTGTCTCCATGATAGGTGTACATGCTAACTTTCTTTTTATTTATCCTGATTTAATCCTAGTAGAGAAAAAGTGTAAAAGGAGGGAGCATCAATTACTAAATAGCTAAAACTAACTAGAAAGCACAGAGCTACAACTTTAAGTCACCACTGTGACTTGCTTTGAACATTGAGACTATAAATGCATTTACTGTTAGGTATGAAATTAGCACCATCAAAAGACCTCTGAATCACTAAAATAATACAAATGGAATGATATCATTAGTCTCATTGTAGTTATCAGGCATGATGTATCTCCCCACTGGATTATGAATGCAAGGACCAGATTACACCTTAGAAAAATACTTGTTATTTGCCAGTAGAGTCTATACGTACCTTCTTAAAACATGACCTTCACCAATACACAATGGAGGAGAGCTGTCTTCTGTTTGCTTCTTCCCCATTTTCTTCTGCTGCTTGGTATGAAGTGCTTCTGAGGAGATGCAGACTGGCTACTGTTCAGTCAAACTACAGCTCAGTCCTGAGGCCATATCTGGAAGAAACCTGAAGATACACAAGAAAAATTAATATCTTCAAAACTGCATGCTACTGATACACACATGCTCTTTAAAGAAAACCATTTGTACATTCTAACAAGCTACCGCCTCACCACAAATAACCATGCAGGAGCTCTTACAGGTTCATTTTACACGATTTTTGAACACTGTGCCAGTACCCTCTCAGTGCTGCAGTGCTTTGATTAAAATATTGCTCTCTACAGAGCTACTGAGCAAATACCCAGTGTGGCTAGTCAAGTGCCCCAGATGCTCCTTGTGGCTGCAAGGGGGAAAGCAAAGAGATGATTCCAGAGAAAGTTATGTCTGCAAACCCCCTACAGCTCTGCACAGTGACACCAATGCTAAAATGATGCACATCTTCAGAGATCACATATTTATGCCTTGCTCCTTTACCCTGGTTTATCTGATCTCTGTAAAATTCCAGTGTTACTGCCTTCTAAGATTGCCCTTCCAAATTC
Organism: Upupa epops; assembly: GCA_013397515.1. Lineage (NCBI taxonomy): Eukaryota > Metazoa > Chordata > Aves > Bucerotiformes > Upupidae > Upupa > Upupa epops. The sequence goes on from VZRI01005411.1 coordinate 20,253, forward strand.
TACTGAGCCCAATTTTATAATTTATCAAATCCAGAAAACGTCCCATCTCCAATAGTTACGGTTATTTCTTTTGTTTCTAATTTGTAGGCTGAATGCATTCTTTACAATAATTACTGATGTTGCCACTGCTGTTGCTAGTGGTGGAATAGACTTGTGCACAGTTTTGATTCCAAAGTAAGTATTTTCCTACCTGAAAAGATCCTGCAGACCAGAAAGCTATGCTTGCAAAGCCACAACTGCATCAAAGAATAACACATTACAGCCTTAGTGTTAGGACAACTATCAAAAGAGTTGCTTTTTAAACATAGTCTTAAATAATATAGAAAAAATCATTAGATGTTTCATGAGTTCCTCGTTTGACGATTATATCATATTCATGGTGTTAGCATAATCCTTTTAGCTCAACAGCAACTTATTAACTGTGTTTTCTCAATTAGAAATAGCTTATTTTCTAACAAAGCAAAACCCATCAACACTCCTGCCTCCAGCTCGTAGTGATTTTCTGCAAGTGTATCAGAAGCACAGTAAAAGGAGGGGGCCTGCTAGAAAAAGAAGCGACACAGAAATAGGAGATATTTCCAATAATATAAAGCTAGGTTGCTCTCTGTGTGAATAGTTCTACTGTATACCAAAAGCTACGCTGTTGCATGAAGCAACTGTAAATGAAGCAACATATTTTTCTTGACTTTCAAACAGTTTGGAATTTCACAAAAGGACTGAGTGTTGGAAGGCTGGAAATGGAAAAGAAGTGTACATAGATGAATACTCTTCATTTTCAGAAACACAAAGAAAAACAGTGCAAAGAGAAAACTGATTTTGTGGATCTAGTTTATTAATAAGCATTGTAATTACAAGACAACATGCTGTACAGAAACCTGGAACAGAACTACTGTAAATTTACTGGACTTTAAATGCTGCCGGACCACAGTATATGGTGTCCAACTGCAAGATTGGTTAAGTGTGGTTTGGGCTGCGGCTGCTCAATACACAGGCAGCTACTGCTCGCTCTCAGATCCTGTAGTATGCCATAGAGCAGGGACTTTCCCCAGAAATACAAACTCAAATATTTACAAGAAATTGTCAATCTCTTTCTTCACTAGGGATAACATAAGTTATACACAATTTTCCTATGTATACCAAATAAAATCTTTGCCTTCAACTTTACTTTGTGTCTGCACAAACCAATCCCTCCCTTTTTTATTTATTCAGTTAAATAACGGCAGTAAACTGCAGAGCCATCATTTAATTGATAATAATTTGTTAAGGATTGGTATTAAAGCTGCAAAAGCAAAACTTGAGCAAATAAAGTGACATGTACATTTTCAAGCTTTATAAACTCATTTTCATAAAGTCAAGCGTCAATTTTCAGATGTTAGAAACTCAACCTTCTTAAACTTGCATCAAACAACCTTGAACTAGTCAATCATTACTCAAATTACTCACAGTCTTTGGCTTGACCATGCTGGAAGAGGCCAGCAGCAGTAAGTCGGGGTGCTGGGCTTCCACTGTGGGTTACAGCTTGCTCAGAAACAACAGAACAAACTTTTGCTTCTCTTAAAAAAGACCCAAATGGATCTTCAGGCACCAAGGTCATAAAATATCTAATGCAAAGTGGCTGCTCTCCTCCAGCTCTAGCCAAGCAAAAAGACCTGGCTGAATTCAGAACCACATAATTAATGTTATGTCAAGCGAGCTGTTACGCTCACATTCATAAGCCCTCAGGTCCTATTAGCATGGGCTCATTGCCATGGTAATTAGCTAAATGACCTGCATCCGGCCAGCTTACAGCCCAGAGAGAGCAGGTGCTCAGTACTCTGTCTGGCCAAGCAGACATGCGTAATTATTCTTTCGTTACAATTAAGTTACACTTCAGAATACAGCACAATTTAGGAAAACAAAGAAAGTGCAAATTTTACCTCAAGCAGTTTGACTCCAGTTCTTTGTTTTCTAATTTTTGGGGGGCCTCTTTTTTATAACTGACTGCTTTACAATATGGAAAGAGGCACCTTTCTCTCTACCACTAGTTGTAACTTTTATATGCTGCTCAAAAGTGAAACAAGTATGTACTGAGTTTGGGGACAGGGACGGGGACGAGGGGGGTGGGGGGGAATTATTTAGGCTATATTGTGTGACACTTAATTTTGAAGGCAAAGGTTTTCCTTTATTGTTACAAACAAACCTAACCATGTAACTACCATTTTACTGTATATTGTATATAGGATTGTTTTCTCCACAAATTCACACAAGTAAGATAAAATAAGTTAAATGACTAAAAAAAAATTACACAAAAATATACAGGCTATGTACTAGATAAATTATTTATATATATGACAAGATGTGTAACGAGTCTCTAGTAACATTATTCCTCTGGATACTGACAAGCCACTAAGAAAAATGTTGCTTCAGATGCATAGTGCCATATATTACATACATATAATATATAAAAATAAGGGAACCATTTTATTTTTGATACATCATGTATTTATATTTGATTGTTCTGTATCTTGCTGGCAGAATTTTAGAGTATCATAATACAATCTCATGGCTATAATGTTTAATACTTCCTATAATCAGATTAATCTTTACCTGCTTTTTGTTTAAGCAATTTGTTTTGGTTTGGGTTTGGTGTGTTATTGGGATTTTGTTTCTGTGTTTCTCTCCCTGTACCTTAGGGAAAAAACCCAATACAAGAAACTAAACCCTTAAATATTCAGCTGTGTAGTTCTTTGGTTTGGTTTGTTTTTTTTCCCCCTCCTACTTATGAAAAAATCCACTAATTTTTGGTGGTAAAAATGAATTCTTTGCCAGTAAATCTCAGGTATACAATTTTCAGTCAGAAACAAATTGTTGCAGGCAAAAAAAAATTGAGAGTATTTCCAATGTAGCTGCCAGTTCCGTAAACATTTGGTATGGCAGGCTGCTGTAATAAAACCTAAAGTCCTCTGCTTACGGTAGGAAGCATTAGATGTCAGCATTATTCTAAATTTGCACAATTAATATGTTTGGTAAATCTGTGTAAACTACAGATAAGCTTTTATTGCTTATCCCTGAAAAGAACTGCTGAATTTTCTCATTGTGATGTCTCCAAAGCAAAGAACAAAGGGCTTCGTATATATATCAAGTATGAATTAATTTGTCAACTTTTCAATTGTCCTGGAATTGGAAAGGAGTTGTATCAGCTATTATGCATCAGTATCCAAAGGATTAGTAATTTTTTCCAGGATTTACATGCAACTGGAAGGCAGTGTGCCACAGCTTTTCTAAACATTATTGAAAACTACATTAAAAAAAAAAAGAAATTAAAAAAAATACCTCATTAGATAATAGGATGTTCATTAATTGAACCCTATCAGTAGGCTTTTATTTTGCACATAAAATCTAAATGTGATTTTAATATTTTTACAGTGGGAACAGCAATATATAAAGCTACTTATACCTGCTGGGCACATTAGAGAAGCTCTTTCAGCACTCATTGGAAACCCTCAATAACTTGAACTTCTGTAAAGTTTACAAGCAGCTAATATTACAGCATTTGTACACACAGTTTTCTTTATAAATTACAGATTTAAGTTACAATATGAAGCTTACATAGAATTCTATCTATAGGAAATATTCACACACTGTCTTTTTTCACCTGCATACAACTTTGATTGTTATCACTTAATCTAACATGAAAACTAAACAAACTTATGCAGGTTTTTTTAAAGAAAACAATTCTTAGTATGTACATACTCTAAATGATGAAATGGCTAAACAGTAACAAAACACTAGAAAGAAAATGTGTATTTTAATCTATGAAAAGAAGCTTCTTTTCATCCGCTGTAGTATTCACCACTAATTTTTTTTTTGGTCACTATTACTGAATCTATCCTCCAGAACACAGAACACTGAAAAAATTGCCACACTTTTAAAAAGAATCATCTCAAGACTTATCAAATAATATGACTGGAGTGCATTTATAATTACATTTATCCAGCTTTCTTTACCTAAATTCTTCTTTCTTTGCTGAGAACTGTCAGTCATTCTCTAATAAACTAAGCCACAATGATAAGTAATCCGTCATCTAATAGGTTTGCAGTGATACAACTAATATTACAGTTAACCTTTTCATTAATATCTACAATAGATAAATATAAATGTAAAAAAAAAAAAAAGCATACATATCTCTATAATATTCCTTTAAACATCAGTAGCTTGCAGCCACACCACTTCAGCCAAAAACTACCCGATTTTCCTACTGTTTTCAGCAGTGCTCATGTAATTTTGAACTATCAGGAAGAGTAGCCAAAGCAAGCTCTGCAAGATGAATAAAAAGATTAAAAACAAATAAATTAGAAATAAACTTGTGGTTTGTAAAGTATAGTAAGTATCATACTGTTGCTTACATCATTGTTGGAAAGAAAGTATTGAAAATGTAAAGATATTGATAATTTTTTTCACAGTTTTGATCTTGCAAATCCTGTCCTTGTCCTGTCATCTACTGCATTCTTTCAAGAATAAATACCTATAGATTGAGCCAATAAAAATTAAAACCAAAAGCAGTTGCCATATCTTTAAGTACATTTTCCTTCTTAATTATGTATAAGCTGAATTGTGGTAGAAATCATCTTTCTTAAGAAAGATGTAGTAGTATCATCTTTCTTAAGAATTACAGTTTATGACTTCATTAATTCCATTGTATAACGCAATCAAATGAGAAACCATCCACTTGATCTCTCTTTCCAAGCAAATGGAAGATGAAACATATGAACATGCCATAAATTATAACAACAAAGAAAAATGTGAGTAAATAGTCTTTAAAAGGTAATATTCCCAAAACTGTACTAAGAAATTGCATTTAACAGGGAGGAAGAACCACTGACAGATATTTGCGCTATTTGGCTCATGTAAGAAAACAAACAGGATTTTGTGTTTCTCTTTTGATTGTTTCTGGGTTGTGAGTATTCTTCCCCATTTTGTGGATGTTAACCATGTCCTAAGGATTTAGCTTTTCCCTTTCAAATTCAGGATTCTATATACATAAATATTCACAAGCCCAGGCAGTTTGTATATGCACTAAGAACAGCATTAGGCTGTGACTAGACACAGTCATACTTAAAGCCTGATATAATGGATTTGTCAGGGATGTGTTTATAGCTGGTGCTCATGTACAAATGTTGCGCTACTCCCAGACACTGCTGCCTGGTGGGATGCAGCAAAATTTGCCAGAGGAATGACTTTGACAGGATCTTTGCTGGTGCAATGTCTTTCACAGGTGTTGTAGAACTGAGGCCTGGGCCCAGCCTGGCCTTTGTCATTGTCATCCTTTGGAAGGGGCCTCCCAAGAGTATGTCGTCCCTCAGGTCTGGCTCCACGGTTCCAGCCTTGTTGGAAGCCAAATGATGGCAAAGGGGTGTTGGACTGCTGATACTGTGTCAAAGAAGGTGGCATCCAACAGTTGTCTGAATGGCCCAGGATGAGACACTCCTGTGTGCAGGTTTCAGAGGCTTCAGCCAAAGCTTTTTGGAGATTTACTTCAATAGCTGGGAGGATGGAAAAGACAAGACATGATCAGAGCTCTGAAGACAAGTGTGCACAGGAAATCAATTGTTATTGGCTACCATCAGAAGAAAATGTAGTATTTAATGCAGAGGTAATACCATTACTACAGCAATGTAACTAAAGCCATTATACATCCTACTTGGAATCAACTTTTCACCTTTTTAAATTGTCATTTGCGTAATAAAGAGAAAAAGCTTTATAAGAATATGATACCATACTTTTACCTATTTGCATATAACTACATGAAAAAAAGGAAAAACATTAGGAATTCTTTTTCTCATTGATTAAGGCAAAACAAAAATGTCTGGACACACAGGAAAAGATGGCTTCAAAGATACACTCGAGAGCTTTAAAAATGAAAGACAGCGTAACGGGTACTTTTAAAAAGAATTGATTTCTCCATGTACTCGATACTGGAAACCTTGAAAAATTAAAGAGTAATAGCAAAAGAAGCTGTAACCTGTGTAGTTTACTAGTAATAGAGCCAGATTTCTTCAGCAGATCCAAGGTTTGTGCCCTTGAAGTAGGATTACAGAAATTATAATTTGTTCCAAGTCAATATAATCTGCTAAATCCGTAAGAAATAATTTGCAACGCATAGACAATCTTGATCAGTTTAGTTTAAACTGGTTTTACCATGATGTATAAATTCAACCTAATAGAATGAAATTTTAACAAAGCACTCCTTGAAACGGTTTTCCTATTATATATGTTAATTTTATATTCTCTTGCTTGGTTTAACTGCATCAGGAGCCAAGAAGAGTATCTGATTTGGTATTTCTTTGTGTTGTCTTCACAAAACTTTCCAGTGAATAATATGTACACATTTTTAATATCTGTCCTCATGAAAATAAGATTTAAAATTGCATTCTGGTTCATAACCAATGAAGATGGTATGCCCTTAGGAATTACTTGTAGTGATACAAGTTCTGAGTAGGGGCCTCTCACCCTCTGAGCTTTATCTCTATACACATGCTGTATTTCTGTTTTAAGAAATACTTTGTTATGTTGAAATCTGTGTAAAGCTACAAAGCACAAACATATTTCCCTGTTACAGCTCAATACAAGTGTAATAAGATTTTCCTTCAGGCACTGAAATATGTAATGTTTCTACCCAAAATACAGGATGCATCTGTTTTAAATTTACCACATTTTAAGGAGACAATTTTTTCTTATACCATGAATGCTATATTCTTGATTATTTCTCTTTAGCTACATTGTAGGAGTATGTGCCACTTAGAGAAATGCTTGTTTATAAAAACAATTTTACCCTATTTGACATTTCAACGTATCTTCCCCTCTACTCTGCCCTGGTGAGACTGCATCTAGGATATTGTGTCCAGTTCTGAGCCCCTCAGTTAAAGAAGGACACAGAACTGCTTCAGAGTCCAGCACAGAGACACAAAGATGACGAAGGGAGCGAAGCATCTCCCTTATGAGGAAAGACTTAAAGAGTTGGGTCTCTACCTTGGAAAAAAGGAGACTGAGGGGTGACTTCCTTAATGTTTACAAATATGTAAAGGGTTGGTGTCAGGAGGAAGGAGCCAGGCTCTTCTCAGACACATCCAATGACAAGACAAGGGGTAATGGGTGTAAGGGTAAGAGGTTCCACATAAACAGAAGAAATTTCTTTGTGGTGAAGGTGACAGAGCACTGGAAGGGGCTGTCCAGGGAGGTTGCGGAGACTCCTACTCCGGAGACGTTTAAAACCTGCCTGGACACACTCCTGTGCTACTTGGTTTAGATGATCCTGCTCTGGCAGGGAGACTGGACTATATGATCTTTCAAGTTCCCTTACAATCCCTAACATTCTGTGATATCTTCAGTCATTTTGCCTCAGTGTAATCCTGACAAAGCTTCAGCACCTTGCTGTTGAAATACTAATCCACTTTGGATGGGCAGCATGAGACATAAATATGGAAATAATTCAACAGAGGCAGTAGTTCCTAAAAAAAAAGTGTTACAATGGGTAGACCGGTGTAACCTTTCTGTGTCCTACTATCTGCTGTTAGAGGTGTAAATTTAAGGATACACAAGTCTTGGCAAGCTCTTTAATTATCTGTTCTCATCAAGGCAATCTACTGAAATAGGTACTACTTGACAGAGTTGAGTTATTCCTGTTTTATACAGAAACTGATCTTTTTAGCATTTATTAAAAAAAACCCCACATTTTGATATCCAGTAATTGTGTTTCTTTTAATCTTAAGGCTTCCTAATTGCTCTTAAAATGCTATTAATTTGGTTGAACTGACAAAACCACAATTACTGATTTTGATATAGTTCTCCTGCCTTCCTAGCTCTTCAAAGCAAGTGTTTACAATACTTATGCTGGTAAGAGAAACAAAGATAAAGCACCAAAGAAGCAATTGACAATGAAATCTTAATATTTAACTTTAGTCAAGGCAATCACAGCAATAAAAGAACACTAACGAAACATTGTCCAGACATCTCAAGAGATCAGTAGGACAATAATTTTGTTTCATGTGTTGTCAGACTTCCTGTAGACGTAGAACATGTGACCATGCTAAGAATAAGAACATTGTCATAATTAGCCTTGTTTTTCCTGTTAAGAAATATATGATTTTATCTGAGTTTAAGTTTCATAATAAAAAACATTAACAACCCTCCCCAAAAACTTGACAGCAATCCTGGGCATAATCATAAGGTAGGAATATCAGGTATTTTTGTTTCAAGTTGGGGTTTTGTTATGCAACAATTTGCCAGTGTAGGCCTGTTCAGATGATAAACCTTTGTAGCAGACATAGTCTTTCTTTCAATGTTAGTATTTGGTACCTGTAATTCTGATATTCAGTGTATATTTCTCATTACTACCCATGATTAAGAACACGTAAAATATACAGTTCTCCTCAACTCTGAAAATACTGTTTTCTACTGAGCACCTATGCAGTGTTGCAGAAGTGGAAATAAAATATATTATTTCTACAGCAATTTTCTGTATGATTTCTGACTCCATTTTTTTCCCCAACAGCAACAATCAAGATTTGTTTTATAATATACTGCACTCTTTAAAAAAAAAAAAAAAAAAAAGTTTAAAATCAATCATTTTAATCTCTAGACTAACTTTAAAAGAGTTAATTTAAAAAAATAACACTTTCTAAAAAATCCAAATAACTTGTAGATAGGCCATAACACTAGTGCTACCTCAAGACAGTCTTTATGAACCTGGTTATGCTGCAGGAAACCAAATTAACTAAGGATGTTACAATGAATACAGTATGAGGCAGAAAAGGTCCTAAATATCTGCATTTAAAAGAAGCAAAAGCATCAACGGATCTGTTGCAGTAAATAGCACTAGAAAGGATAATTGGGATGCAAAGCAGTTCCTATTTGGTATAAAGTAAAAATAAATACAACCAGCAATGTGAAATACTACAGCTTTTAACACAATGAAGTAAAACTGCCTGCTGAAGCATACTTCATCTGGTTTTGAATGAACCTAGAACAAAACGTAGGCAATTTCTGCATGAATATTCACTGGCATTATCTTTTGTGCCTGCTCTTCCATGCCATAAAATGTAGCTTCTTTCTCTCGGTCTAATTCTTTCTCAATATTTCCCTAACACATCATCATTCTCCTACTTCTTCAGCACCTGAAAGCCTTCTAAACAGCTCCTTGGCATTGGCATTGTGCTGTCATATAAACTATGCTTTACTTATGAAATATACATTTGTAACAATTCCCTATTTCAGAGAAGAGAGCTTTATGTCAGCAATGCATTATACTAATGGTGCCGACTTACAACAGGAGCTGATTTCCAAATGTTCTGCTAGACTTAACACGCAAAGAGGTCACAACTAGCACTGAGACGTCCTCTGCATCCTATTTGGCTTTCTCTCCACCTCTTGCTGCCTACCTTGAATAAAAGATTCTCTGTCTGGCTCAGCTAATTATCCCATAGGAACATCGAGGAGGAACTGGAGCCACACAGCTGGGGGAATGTGAAGTTCAGCCCTCAAGTGGCTATTTATCACAGGCTCTGTAAATTGGCCACAGCATTTTCTAGCCACCATGTTTTAACCTTCCCTCTATTTTGCATCTTTGCAGGTCTTTGCTAAATGTGGGTGGGAAAAAAATGTTTTCTTAGCCCTTCCCTCTCATTTGAAAGTAGTAATGCAGGTGATTATTCTGCATAGTCTGATAAATACGTAGTGGTGGGAAACATCACTGACACCTGCCAGTACAAATGAAGTAAAAAAAAAAAGTTCCTGTTTTATCTGAATATTTGCAGAAGAAATTATGGTTTTCACTACCGAAATTCAGTGTTTAGCAAAATCTTCTCACATAAGATATGACAGGTTTATAAATGGAAATAGAAGTATTGCCCACATATTAGAAATAAACAGTCCATTCTGTGGAACTCCTATCAGTCCACTTAATTTCTTTCTTCAGTTAGTAATAAACCCTTCATTCAATATAGTTTTTTCATACAAGATGGATACACTACAACCACAACATACAATATGAGAAAGAAGTTTTAATTCATAGATTATACTTGTGCACGTGTGAGTTTACCACTTTCAATTGAACTCCAGGCTGTATTACGAGTGAAACTATCTTTCAAATTGTCTGCCTCAGAACTAAGAACATTTTAAAGAACTTGTCTGTCAGGTCTTATGAGATGTTTAGATCAGAACTGTCAAATGCAACTAAAAGCACAACAGTAAAAATCTTTTTCATTGTTCCATGGTCTTTATCATTCATAGTTCAAAGCAGTTTCCAGAAAGAATATTTACTTTCACTTAACAAAACACAACAAAACAGCTATACACCATCACCATTGTTTTGGTTAGGGACTTTCTGAGGTTATAAAGTCTGTGTATGGTTAGATAGATAGTAAGTAAATATGTTGGTTATTGTCTTTCTTTTGTAGCATGAAAGCTGAGGAGCTCTGTGATGTTACCCTCCCTCTTAGTCTAGAAAATATATGGCACAGTGCAGTCTACTTTGGCATTACCAGATTAGTATTATGTTTCAGTTTGAAGACTATCCCTCACAGGGAACTTTCAAAGGAAGATGGGCTGCTAGCATAACTATGTTATCTGCAGTCTCAAAATAAAGTAGAGTCATAGAAAAATTTAGGTCAAAAAAGACTTCTAAGACCACTGAAGTATTTATACTTAGTGTATGCACAATACACTGTCATTTCTACTTCTCAACCCCAAGAAGGGACACGTACTAAGACAACATCTAGAAAGTTATTTGTTTCTCAGACTGCCACAAAACTAATTACATAGCTCATGGAATCACAAAACAACTTAGGCTGGAAGATATATCATGTTTGAAGATATGTAGTCTAACCATAGTTTCAAAGCAGGATATCTTGGTCAAAACAGAAGAGAATGGTTTCCTAACACATTTCTGAATTGCACACATCCCTTTAAAAAACACATCTGAGTGCATATGTTCAAAGCAAGATGTGCATTTCTAAGAGCTGAACAATCAAGAACTTGAGCTCCTGCCTTCACCACTTTTATCCATCTGTGAAATGATCAGAACACAGTTGTGCATGAATTCATTAGCAAAGTGGCCAGTCAAAAAACTGTCAAACAGAACTGTATCAGTGCAGGCTTAGGGACTTACAAATTGTGCAAAGAAAATGTCAAAAAAAATTAAAGACAAAACCAAGAAAACAAACCACAGAATATAGAGTGTTTGAATTTAAAGCCATGTAGTTGAAGTCTTAATGAAAACCCAGTGCTGAATTTGACACATTTTGGATGCAAACCATCCAGTGTTACATTTAGAGCACTCTTGTTCCATAATAAAGCAAGCAACAATTAGCAAGCAATTAAGCAAATTGCCTGTAATTATGCCATTGCTGAGCTATTTTTCATATTTTCACAACACAGCACATATATGAATACATGGCTTGCAGTGCCAATGCCATTCCGTCAGCATCCAGAAGTGCCTCTCATTTACTGAAGCGTTTCGTATTAAACAGCTCCTATCGCACTTTCAGTGCTCTCTGCTCAGCAGGAACCCACCAGAGTGATGAAGATGACAACCTTATACTACTCATCTCAGCAAATAGCTCCTAAGGAATGGGTCATGTTACCCCCATTTGTTGCCCATGTGTATTTACTAAATGTGGTACTAAATCTAGGCAGGAATTCAAGCATAATATAGGGAAATTATAGTCCAGAATCACCTCTGTGACCAAAAGTGGCCACTTGGGTAACATCATTTAGCAGTCTCCACTATATGAGGAGAACAGAAGTAACATTAACAATAAAAAAGGGAGGAGAGAATAGCTGTTTGTGTAAACTGGGTTACTTTAATAAGGTCAGAACGAAGAAGCTTGAATGTAGAAACCCCAAATAACTGTGGCTATAACGTAATCCACTTTTTTTTTGGTTTAATAATAAGAAGCCTTTGGGAGACATTTTGTATGAATATTTTATTTTCTGTATATGTCGATTAATTAAAAACCTAAAAGAGCTACTTAAGTTCTAGCCTTGGAACCTTTTTATTCAAAGAACAAGTAGGACACATCACTTCCTTCAGTTTTCAGCTGTGAAAGAGCTGTTTTCAGAGCTTCCCTTGCCTTTCTTGGAGCAAGACTGACCCTCCAGATGTTCTAACCAAGGAATCAGCAGGCACGCAGGAAATCATACATGTGCTGTTGAGTCTCACCAGGCTGTATTGGATATCGTGCAAGAATAAGCTGTACTTCCAGTGAACACAGTTTATATCCTAACAGCTATGGTTTTACTTTGAATTTAACCATAAAAACTTCCATTAGTTAGGCTTACTATAAAATTCCAATGGTGTGAGGCGTGAGTATACGGCACCTGGCTTCAATTAGTCAAGCAAACATTACCAAAGGTGGCTGGGGAAAGTTGGTGAGGAAGACGACAGTGAATGGATGAAGTATCAGGGCAAAAGAGATGGCATATGGTAATTCCTGTCCAATTAATTGTGCTTGTGAACCAAAGTGACTTTTTCCCTCACAAAAAACAGTCACATAAATAAAGCATATTAATCTTTCATTAGGTCATCTTTTACTGTTATTCTGACCAGAATTTCCGTCTTGTATTAATCAAAACCAAGAGAATGTCTAAAAGCAATATTCCCATAAAGTTCAGTTTTAATAATTGTTCTTTTTCACAGGAAGAGATTTCACAAAAAACTCCCCCAAGCTCTCACCCCCATTGCAACCTCTTCTGTTTCAGCCTGATGAACATGACTGTATGGTAGATACACAGCCCTGACCCTTACTGCTTCAACAGTCTAATCGTATTCAACTTTGATGTCCATGTTTTGTTGCTAATTATGGCAAAACAAATATGGTCCTTTGCAAAGGTCACACGTTTCTTAGCCTATCAAGTGTATATCAGTGACATTTTTAACTGTAACTTGTAAAGTATAATGACCACCTAAAAGGAATAGCATAGAAATCTACTATATTGATTATAATACCCAGTAATACAATGTGCTCTATTTAATATTTAATTAACTGCTTCACATTTACACTGAAGCTTCTTAATTATTAATACATGGCTCACTATTTAACAGAGAATATAAATTAAAATGCAAAACAATTAAACAAGGTGAAACTACACAGTGAAAAATGGTTTATCCTCCAGCAATAACCTTTGACCTGGAAATAGAGGAAAGGGTGAACTTTGCATTGCTTCCCCCCTACCTGTGAAGAAGATGCTTTTTAGGTCATATATATTAAGCTCTTGTGCTGATGTAAAATTTTCTGTGATAAACTAAACATGCTACAAAAACATGTTGGATGAAAAAGCGGTTCAGATGTCACTTTTCTGCTGTTGCCTCAAAGAGAAAATTTTTTTTATGTTTTTCAGTAGGGCACTGATAAACAGCAAAACTTTTGATATGTAAAACTTAAGCCTGTCAAAACAGAACTCTTATTTGCTGTATGTGAAACAAGAGTGTCTATAAAGTTATAGATACTCAGCAATTACCACACATACACTCCCTCACTCCCACTCGCTTAGTATTGAGAGCACTGAAAACACTCTACCTTGTTGGGAGGATGAGCTGAGTTTATCAGCACTCTCTGTGATCAGAATACAACAGGTAGTAATGTGAGTGCACCTCCCAGCATGACCAGCAAGTCTGAAGCACAACTTTTTAGTCAAGTTCAACATGACTTTTTAGTCATTCTCCCCCTCTACTGGGCACTGCTGAAGCCTCACTTCAAGTACTGGAGGCAGTTCTGGGCCCCTCACTTCAAGAAAGAGATTGAGGTCCTGGAGTAGGCCCAGAGGAAACCAATGAGGCTGCTGAAGGGACTGGAAGGGAACTCTGATGAGGAGAGGCTGGGGGAACTGGGATTGTTTAGTTGGAAGAGACTTGGGGGGACCCTATCACTCTATAACTACCTGAAGGGAAGCTGGAGATGGGTGTGGGTTGGGTGCTTCTCCCAGGCTCTTCATCCCAGTGACAGGATGAGAAGCTGCCCCAAGGGAGGTTTAGGTTGCATGTTAGGAAGCCCTTCCTCATGTAAAGCTGGTTATGGACTTCCCAGGGAGATGGTGGTGTCTGCATTCCTGGAGGTGTTTAAAGACAGATTGTATGTGACACTTAGTGCCATGATCAAGATGATTGTGGTGATGTTAGATCCTAGGCTGGACTTGATGATCTTAGAGGTCTTTTCCAGCCTCAAAGATTCTGTGATTCTGTAAGCAATAAAATGATGCTTCTATAGCCTTACTGCTGGTGTGTGTGTACACATATATAAAAACTAGAGCCATGTCTTATTAAATATCCTTAAACATTACTTGAATTATGAATACACTTGAATTGTGTGTCTCATGAACTTTTAGAATTTAAATTTCAAAAGCAGAAGATTTTCTTAAATGTATAAGTGAAAATCATCCGTTTACTTCAGCTAAGCTCTTCTCTGTGTGTTACTTTTGCTTTACCTTTTGGCTATTTCCACTTAAAAGGTTCCTTTCACTGTTTAACTGCATATGCTAAATGGTATTAGAATATTTTTAAATACCACAAAATACAATGAATTTGACAAAAACTGGAATAGAAACAAGTGATTGTATGTTTTCTACTATCCAGGCATACTTTTTAAAGAAATGTTAATAGTCAAATGTGTAAAAACAAAATGGGGATTAATTGACAGGAAAATCACTTTACCAATACAAGATAAGTCTGAACAATCTGAAATGCCACTTCTATCTCCTTTTAGTGATTAAATTGTTATTCAAATATCTCATTATCAATGTATGTGTGGATCCATTACCACCAATTGAACAGCTGTGTATTTGCTTAAATTCATCTATTCATTTAATTCAGAGTCAGTTCAATAAAGTATGTTCCTTCATTTAATTAATTGAAGAGAATTTGTGGGTTTGCTGGGGAATTTAAAAGTCTACCAGTACTATTCCAGGAGGCACTGAACAGGTTGAAGTGATAAAGTGAGAAAATATATTAACACAGCAGTTAGGAAGCAGTCTAGAAGTTTTGTAGAGTGTACTGAGGACTGTTTTTTTGGCACAATTGGTCTGTGAACCTACCAGGGGTGAGGCTTTTCTTGATTTCCTGTTGGCAAATAGGGTAGACCTAGTGGGTGATGAGGTTGTCGGAGGCTGTCTGGGAGGCAATGATTTTGAAATGACTAAGATTTCAGTTAATAGTGGATCAAAA